>JAZHYW010004718.1:0-279306 GCA_037355805.1 Ixodes ricinus
GCCTGTCGAAGAGAAAGATCGCCGCTGCGCTCAGGTCGCGGTGAACTGCGATGGCTGGGCCTGTTGCTGCTGATTTTTTAAGTACCAATCATTAATAATTTTATTTCATATTGCTGCGCCCTTCTTGTTCGGATAAATTGTTGTTTCCCCGTTTAGCTATCGGGATTAAAAGCGCAACAAGACGACGGACACAGAAGAAGACACAGACACAAAGGTTTTGTTGCGCATTTTAATCACTTCAGGAATCAACTTGCCCAACTTTCACCCTCGTCCGTTCAGCTTGCTGTTTCTCCAGCGGACATGAATGTACCAACTTCCGGGACAGAATTCATTCACCTTTGACGTGCGCCTTCGGCAGCGATCACGCAGCATTGAGGAAAATGCTGGTCATGCGGTAATGAAGCGTCAGTGCAGCTTGGCACCATCTCATTCGACTACAGGGGGAACCACGACGCCTTCAGTTGCTGCGACCAGCAACAACGCCTGCAAAGTCCCACAATTCCTAACGCAGCTATACCCGCGTTATCGCCTATGCTGACACTGCCAAAAGAACCGGTCATACAGCTGTTTTTCGTGCTCCGTTTCAAGCCCGACCGTTATGCCCAGGTGCATAGCGGCGTCAGGGCACCAAAAGAGACGGTTGATTGATCCGGAGAGCGCGTCTCATTTCCACTAACAGTGCCAACTTACTACACTTTTGTATTAGTGTTTCTCGACTCACGAATAAATTCAATTTAAATATTTCTGATAGATAGACACAGCCAACTAAAGGCAATACATATTTTTTCCGTATTGCAATGAATAGACCCACACAAAGAGAGGATAATTTGGAAATTAATGAAACCCTTACGAACATTAATTGCTTAAAATGAAACTTCAAAAATAACACGAGCTTTCGAACTGATTCATTGACGGCACGATCGCATATCAGACAAAAAGGTAACATATTTTATCAGGTTTAAGCCCACAAACGTTAATGACTGACCTTTTCAGAAACGTTCCATGACCAGTTGCCTGGAACATTTCGATACTAATGAACTTTTTTATTAGTCGTGGGTATGCGGTTGCACGAGGCTCGTTTTTATCAGCGTCGACGGAGCTCAGGTTACATTTTACCGCCGCTGGTGATATGGGAGGCGCTGGCATAAAATACACTACGGAATAGGCTTCTGTACTTCACGCCGAGCTCGAAATGTGCATATCTATTCAGCTGGGGCATCCGTTTAATAGCGTTGGTCATCAGTGTCGCCAGGACGTCGAGACCTTGTATTACATGTTAAAGGGCACGAAGTATAAAATCTTAATGTAATATTTACAGACAAAGTCGGGAGCCATACAGCTGGAAAGAGTGCCCTTGCTCAATCTTCTGCTGCCATTATTCATTTCACTGTTTACACGTCGCTGTCGTTGACAGCTTGGTGCACAAAGACCTGTTGAGTTGGGATTACCATTTAAAAGTGTTCTGGCATCAGCCACCAGAGGCTGATAGAAAATCACGATGAAAGCGCGAACGCGATAAACCACTCCCCGTATCGTTAGGCTGCCGATGACCAGTGGCGCAAGTCTGTCTGCTTGCACTGGGGTCAGTAAAGATGCCGCCGGTACTGAACCTTATTGTCTTTGAAAAACAAATACCAGTGAAACAGATCATGAGGCGTTTAGCAATGTCGTTCCTTACTCACTACATTTCAATTAAGCGTCAATCAGAGCTCGGCGTCGTTCTGTCATCACCAGCACCTGAAGAAGCAGATGTTAAGAAATGTGCGCACGGGCCTGTCACAGAAGCGCAGTGAAAGTAAACTGGGAAGATGGAAGACAGCCAGACTTGCTTCTGCTTATGCAACGAAACTAGATAGCCAGACCAAACTTTGTACTTAGGTGGTTTTTCTTTTCCTTTAGGGGTGTTTGCGGGGCTTGCTTATGCTCAAAGTTTTGCTTACGGGATGGGATACCTGTATATCTTGTGGAACAGACTAAAACGCCAAGAACGTTGAGAGTATGTCCCCAGAGAGAGACCCGATCGGCTTCAATCGATCCTGACATACCGTGCTGTTCCGTGGTTCTAACGGTGCGTCCGAAATATGCCCGCGAACACTGCCACTTTTTTCAAATTGAGTCGATTTTGCATTTGATATCACCTGAACCGAATACGCACAGCGAATGAGCCAGCATCCGGCGTCTTTTCGGTGTGATTTGTTCAGTAACCGATGACAACCCACACGAAGAAAGATAGTGCCGTCGGATTGCATCAGCAGGCTGCGCCGAGTTAAAACGCGCACACTGGCAACATCGCAACACTGGCATCGCCAGATGGCTTACTGCGGCAGCAACGGTATGATTCTGACAAAACGACGACTCGTGCTTTCAGCCCACCTTGCAAACCTGTTGCGTTAAAACCTAAACGTGCAGCTTTTTCTTCGACTTGTGTTTGTGAAGAAACTCTCGTGGCTCCTGGCGCATCTAGCCGTTCCAGTTACGCAAAACGTTCGCGTTAAGGCCGCTGATAATCGCGGAGCGGCGGTTCTGCTGTGGTAAACTGTTCGGTCTGTTCCAACTTACCTCCTCGTACTGCGGATCGAGTCCGCATTCTTCGAAGCCTGTACCCGCCGCACACTCACGAAGATTAGAGGTGGGCGAGGGCGAAGTTGCACGGGCGGTCGTGCTGGTGATGGCGGTTCTGACGGAGCTGGTGGTGCCCCACCGAAACCTCCACATCGGATATCGGATGCCGCGAAGCGTTTCTGCCGGGGTTTACCGTCAGGCTTGTGACTGGAGCAGTGCCAGCGCCACACAGGAAGACGAGGATCTGGCACCAGCCCCGCCCGTTGACTCGCAGAGCGCGTTGGCTTATTGGGGCCATTGATGACAACAGCTTATTACTCCTGACCAGGTGGAGATCGCGCCTATCGCGCGGTCAATTCTTTGATGGTCTTGCCCGTTTACGGAAAAAGTTGAACATTTTGAGTGGCGTCACGTGTGAGTTCACGAGGGCGCTCCCGCTAAATTTAGTGCGGAAATATTTTTCGACATATTTAGCGATATACCGAATTTAGTGGGAAAATTTGAGTTTCGCGACGTCACACGCGTGCTGTCACGTGTGTGTCATCAGAAGGGGAAAGTTCCATAATACACGCATGGTTACGCCGGGCAGACGGCGACGCCGCTCAACTCGAATGGCTCTAAGAGCGGTGCTCTAAAAATCCATAAACTAGTCGCTGCTGTTTACGCAGTTTAATCTGCCAGAACACGGCGACATTAGCACCAGTAATGACAATTTAGCCAGTGTAGCATGACCGTTAGTCTGAGCTAACGCACCACGCAATAGTGATACACGACCTGCGATGCTTACTCAGGATCAAAACAGACAGGCGGGAATCTGAACCCAGAGATCTCGTTTTGCACATAACTATCGCTCTATCTGGCCTGAGCCGGTGCGCGCCAGCGGTCTTTTCCATTTAAATTCAAAAGAGAGATCGTTACCCCCCCCCCCCCTCGCGCCCCCCCATCCAGCGTTAAACGCTTCTCCGTCGTCCCGGCCCGCAGAGATATGGTAAATTGCAAGAAGAGAAGGAGGCGGCGTTCTCCAGCAGAGGCGCTTCCACCCAGCTATCGACAATACGGTTATGCAGAAATAGCCCAGGTGCCTTCGCGCCGAGCGCTACCGAAACTATACCTCACATATTTTTTGTGTATTGTGGCAGAACGGCAACAGTCAGTTTTACGACAGACACAAAGCGACGCTTACAACACGGTTCACACCAGACACAGCCAGCGTCTACGCGTTGCCCAGACATATTCTACCAATTCAGAAATGTATAAAACCAGAATAAATTAGCTCCGCACATAAACAATCCAGAGTTTTCAAAAGGCACAACAAAAAAAGTAATTCTTTATTTATTTCTGCACGTTGTTTGGCGTGGCATTTTGAGCTCGAGAACGATATTCGTTGTTTTCTTTAATATTTTTAATATTTATTACGCAACTTAGCGAATGCATATATGTTTGTTTATTGTGGGAGCAATTTTGGTCAAACGTACTGTTATACATTATACAAGAAAAAAGAACTCTGGTTTATTTATAAACGTGTTGTTCCACCGTGATTATTTCAACGTTCCTTGGTATATTTGGTAGATCGCCATGAAATTTAGGGTAAACGCGAAGTACTTTGCGATGCAATGGTTTCCCCTGAAGCAGTTCCTTTGATACATGCTCCTTGTCTGCCTTAATCAATGCCCAGGCGCGACTAAGAATGCATAAACGTATCACGCATCATAGAATTGCTTGTTCAGGCTATCTCTTTAAAGGCAAGAAACCCAGAAAAAACAGAATATATATATATATATATATATATATATATATATATATATATATATATATATATATAAATATATATATATATATATATATATATATATATATATATATATATATATATATATATATATATAAGAAGAGCCTACCACGCCCACGCACACACACACACACTCCTTTATTGATTATTGTACCCGATAGTGCAATACTGTAAACATATTTTCTCTTTTTTGCTGATATCATTACTGGACCAATCTGGTGGCCCAGGCAGCAGTTGGTCCAACTAAAATCTCCCCGATCTTCCTTTCAGCGACGAAACCCGCGCGGAAAGGACGGAAAAACACAAACACAAGGAGCAGTAAACAAAATCACGAGCTACATCTGAAAAGGAAGGGAAACGTCAAACGGGTTTGGACATAAGACTGACAAAGTTCTAAACAGGCCAAAAACAAAACAATGTCGTTGTTTTTTGCGGTGGTCTGCAAGAAATTGTTCAGGAAAAGTACTCCTCAGAGGAACCGCTTCACCCATATTGGGGGTGCAAGCACCCGCACGCGCCAGACGAGCGTTACACGGCGAGGGTGCGCTTTGTGCCGGCGCGTGTGTGCGTGTTGTTGAGAAAGAGCGAGCATGATGGCAGCGCGCGCGGAAGGAAACGGAACGCCGCGCCGCTAGTCCTCTGAAGAGCATTCTGCTGCAACACACCGAACCGCACAAAAACATACGCCCACACTACGCATGCTTCAGCATCTGTTTATCCTCCACTGTGGTTGCTCTCCCAAAACCCTGAACACGCTTCCGAAGAACATGCGCCGCCAGAAAGAAAAAGTAATGGTCGGCTGGGCCTGCTTTGCCCCCCCCCCCCCCCTCCCCCTTGTAGACTTGAATGCAAGGCCCGTACCCGGCCCGGGCCCTTCATGCGAATGTAGCCGTGAAGTTCGAGCCCGGCCCGCGGGTCGGGCCGGCCCGTGGCCCGCTGATCTGGCCCGTACCGGGCAGATCTCTACCTGCGACACTGAGGGCTCGGCCATCTGTTATGACTGGGCAGACCAAGCCCACTTCGCGACAAGCGACGGAGCTAGGAACGATTACACTCGTACTGCTCGGGGAGCGACTCGAACGGGACGGCCGGAGAGTCTTCCGCGCGCGCGCTTCGGGATCTCGGAGGCCATGCCCATAGCAGGGGAACTGGGCTGGAGAGCCACCAGGGTGCCCACACTCCCTCCCCCTTCCCCGTCAAACCTCGTCAGGAATGTCGATGACGGTGGCGTCGGTGTGGGCGTCAAGGGGTGGATGGCACTGCTCGGCAGACTGGCATAGCAGGTCCGGTCGGCGCTGCTGGACGAGTGCGATGGCCCGTTCGATGTCGCTCTCGCTGAGTCTCTTGATGGGCGCAATGCATTCGGCGTCCGCCCTCTCTCCATGAAGGTGCCCGCGTTCGTGTGCCCCTGACAGAGGTAGTGTTGCCGAGCGCAGTAGCAGGTGGTGACGGAGCGATGTGACCGTCCTGCTGGATCGCCGGCAAAGCCGGGTCCTTGGGGCCGTCCTGTAGGCCTCCGTGGTCCAACGGCACAAGGTCCCATGGGACGCCCTTGACGCGACGTCGTCCTCGGTGGCTCCGGTTCACCACCAGCCCGGCCGCCATGTCGTTCCTATGGCGGTGTGTGGTGACGGTATTGTCCACGAAACATCTTTGTGGAGACACAAAAAAGCAGACAACATGGGTGCTTAGTTGAAGGTTGAGGCTGATCTTACTTTCGCACCCCTTTCATTAAGTTTGAAATAACGGATCTGAGGTGTGGCACACAATCGTGTTGCGATTGTGTGTTCACCTGCTCATGTGTGCCCACCTGAACCGGCTCAAGTTGGTCATGTTTGTGGGCACCAGGTGCCCACAAGCGTGAGCAATTTCAGCCGGTTCTGCCAGCGGAAGATGCGTGCTTAAACAAAGGGGCTTTAGGAACGCTTGAAATCCGCGAGGCGAATTCACCATAAGAAAACGCCAAATGAAGATGATTCCAAAGCGAACATTCACATTTTCTGTCGCTTTATGTGGGTGACGTTACATGTTTTAAAGCTTGCAGGTCAAGCAGGCACTCCAAAAAAAAACAACACTACGTCGCGCATATAATAGTGTTCGTTCTGCTGAAGGAACCTGCCCCGTCATTCACTTCACACAATCAACTTTTCATGGCGCGAGCTGCAGGGGAATCTCCCGAAGTGATTACGTGGTCGTCCTTCGCGAAAACTCCCGGTGACGCCATTAATCACATGATAGCACCCAGCCGCCCCCACTCAGCGCCCTATGAATGATAGCCATCGATTGACATAAAATTACAGCTATTATTTTATTTTTCCACGAGAGCTATGAATGATAGCTACAGCTGTGCCATTGACGTGACCAATTTTAACGAATTAAAGGCAGTATAGACCAAGTTGACGAGCTCCACGGAGAAGCGTCATTCGAAAAGGTTATTCTTTGTTGCCTGCACGCGAGCAGGTACAAGCACATAGCGTTCCTAGTGCCACAAGCTGCAACGCCTCCACGCGAAGCAGAGGTTTTCAAACGGCGCTTTTCACTTAAAAAGAACTACTGCGATCAAATGCAAGCTACTTCAGTGAAAGCACGCTTATATCAAAGGCTTGAAAACCACCAATTCGTAAAATCGTCGATGAGCATAAAAATTAAACATCGCATGCGCTTCCTCGCTAAAAATTGCTGGGATTGTGCGATGAGCTAAGGGTGAACAAACTTCTTTATAGATTCTAAGCGCATTGCATTCCTTTCGCTTCAATTCTACGGCATTCCGGCGCTCAAGGAAAGGTAGAAGAGCGCGAAAATTTCAAGCTAATGTTCTATCGATCCTGGAACACTTTGGGGACTCCGATCACCGCTGCGGCGATACGACTGATGCTGTCTCACACGTCCAAATATCCAGACCGATCTTGGGTAAAAAGCGTACAGTTTAATTTCTTCAGAGTTTCACGTTATACCCGCACCAGAGAGCACGAAGAACTCCCAGATCATTGGCAAGCAGCTGCAATCACGACTACCGCGCACCGAACCAGCTCGCGTGAACAAGCTATGGGCGCTGCCATCTTACAAGTTACGTCACATTTTTGTCGTGACGTGACAAGTAGTCACATTTGCGTGCAACATGGAGGTAACCGGGGAGGGGGGGGAAACTTCCAAATTTCTGTTTATCTCTCTAAGCCCTCGTTGGTCTAAATTCACATTACGCAAAACACAGCGAAAAGGCTCCGCGGTGCCTGAGTGTTCGTCGTCGGAGAGCAAGGACGTTTAAATATCCCATGTCCCTGCATGACGTCATGCTCAGGCGACGCCGGAAAAAGAACTCAATCCCAGACTGCCTTGCGCACCAACGCGCTCTTGCCGTCTGCTCGCCGCTTGATTGGGTACATTAGGCAATGCTACGTCTGCTTCATGCAGGGCTGTCTGCTTCGTCCGCCCACTGTCACGGCTGGCTTTTGATACAATCGGCGCATCCAAAGAAATGTCGATCGGCACGCGCAGTCACAGCACGACTGAAGCCAACAAACGCGTGATGGAAGCGGACCTTCCATCACGCTTTCGTTGTCTCCAAATATCTCGCCAGATATGTCGTATGCGGAGGGCAAGTTCGTCTGCTTCTCGCGCAGGGGGTAGCGGTGACGTCAGAACGCCGAGCCCTGATTGGCTGATCGCGGTCCCCTATCTGAGCGTCGTCTGCTCCTTTGCAACGTCGTCTGCTCGCAACGTCGTCTGCGTCTGTCTTACCTTTCCTGCGACTTTTGCAAGTGGAGAGGCCAGATTCACGAAACTATCTTACGCCAAAAATATGCGTAAGACAAAACTTAAAAACAAATTCGTATTCACGAACCGAAATTTTCGTAAGTTTTGCGCAGGTTACGACAAAATCCTACGACAGCTCCGAAGCTACGCACTTGTTACGATCAAATCAGCATGGCCGACAGCGTCGCGGTCGCGACGACCAACGGACGTTTATTTTTCTACGTGCGCTTCTCTCGCGTCCCGACTTCAAGCAGCAAGAAAAAAGTAAAAGTACTTGAACCAGACCACGACGAACAAGAACGCTGGATCCACAAACACCCGGGAAAAGCTCCAACGGCCACGATTCCACCGACACCGACCAAGCGAACTCGGCAGATAGGCCTAGCAGCCACTCCGACTCGGTGACCGTCTGCCCACGACCGGCTGGCGTGCTGAATGGAATGTGCCCGCGCGACCCTTGTGAACCCTTCCCGTATTATACTGTGATCACTGACCTCAATTTTAGATTAAGAGGTCAATCTCTTCCTCTTGTCATCTCCTTGTTTTCCGAGGCAACGGTGACTCTCGCCGGTGAAAAAGCGGTGAATATCCGACAGACGCAGGAAAGGTAAAGGAGCCATCGCTTTGACTAGCAGACGTAAAGCAGACGACGTTAACTGCGCCAACCCGCCGACGCCGTTAAAGAATGAGGAGTCTTGCCGCACACGAAAGGGGGAAAAAGTATTTGGGAGGGAACTTGCGGACACTAACACGCTCACTCTCGGTTCTTAGCAAACAAACCTCGGCGTCTCGGGACACCTCGCCAGTGAGTACTTTGACTTCCCTCCTTGATGCGCGTCTGCCAGTTGTTCGACAAAAACAACGAACCGCTCGAGTTATTTCGTCTGCCTTCTCTGAAAGGCGAAGTCGAGCTCGCTCGTAAAGACCTGCACTTCCGAAAGTCGCAGGAAAGGTAAGACAGACGCAGACGACGTTGCGAGCAGACGTTGTTGCAAAGGAGCAGACGACGCTCAGATAGGGGACCGCGATCAGCCAATCAGGGCTCGGCGTCCCCCTGGAGATCCGGGGAGGCAGAGCCCCCCCCTCCCGGGCCCGGGCCATGATCCTTAACGAGACGCTGTTTACGTGCCACGTAACGAGCTTCTAGTAGTTGCATGTAAACAAAATAACGCCCACGTTGCCATTATATTACAAAACACATGGGGCATGGAATCCCAGCGTGCTTTCGTTAGCTCCAATCTCCAGTTCTGGCAAAAAGGTAACGCGCGCAGCACCCCCCCCCCCCCCCCCCCCCGCCGGAGAAGCTTTCAGCCTGCCCCCTCCGGGAAAATGGAAGTCTACGCCGCTGACCGCTACTTCCTTCTCATGCGCAGAAGACGAAAATGAGTTCACTTGCGAGAAAGCGTATACCGCTCCCAGATATTTGAAAACTCTGAATGCAAATAATACGGGTGATAAAATAGAATCTCCTTCTAACCTCCCCCCCCCCCTTCCAACTCCGCCCAACCACCGCCTCCGGATAACCCCGGCAAGATCCATGCACGCACATATATTAGTTTCTGTTTTTCGTATAAAACATAAATAAGAAATGCACGAATTAAATAGTAAATTTGTCTGACAAAAGGTTGGAACTTCCGCCGGCTGGGAAGAGAGAGGGCGGCGTAAGTCGTTCAGGTCCTCATAACGGCGCAGCGCAGCACAACCCGAAGTTTCGCTGCATGAGCAGGGTCTCTTTTTGTCGCGTTCAAGGCGGATCTATTGTTCATACGCTCTTACCGCCGTTGTGCTTCTCCTGGGTGCCTATTCGGAAGAGCTTGTGGAGTATAGTCAACAGGCCAATCTCGGCACTTTTATTTGCGCCCTTCAATGGACGTCATATTGTCTGGTTTACAGCGGAAGAGAGCGGAAATGGGGGAAGGGGAGAGGGGGAGACAGCGAGGGCGAGGCTGAAGTAAACACGCCTCTGGCTTAAAATTCGCTGCTCTCTAGATCTCGGAACTGCACAAACTTTTCCGAATACGCATCCAGGGAAGCTCCGAGACCTGGACACTCCCAAATCAAGTGGCGGATGTCGGGTCGGCAGCGTTTGTTGCAGGTGGACTGTCAACGTACTACATCTTAAAGGGCAACTCCGGCCAAAACTCAAAATTAAATAACTACTGGTCTCGCTGTAGTGACACAAAATACGACCACCGGCCAAAAAATTACGTCCGGGCGACGCTGCGTTCTCAACTAATGCCGATAATAAAAATGCGACCCGCTCGCGAGCCGCTGCTCTTTAGCGGGCGGCCAGCGGGTTGACCGTCACTAAAGCAACATTGGGCAGTGACGTCACTATCGTTCTCTTTTTTTCCTCCGGTCCGGACGGGCGCACTCGCTGCGCGCGCTTTCGCGCTTCTTTGTGCCGCTATACCGCTATTCACTTGCGATTGCGTGTTTAGCCGTTGCTTTTATCCGTAGCCCGTGTAGCTTCGGTATAGCCTTTTGTTTATTTGCTTTGAGGACTCAAGACTCGTTTTAGCGAGCAATTCGCGTGCCCAGACTGCCCAGCTGTTCTTTGAAGATGCTGAGCATAACTTGTAACGCTGTGGGCTGTTCAAATCAACCCGCTGCGCAACCCGGAGGTTGGCAAAGGCAAACGAAGGCAAGGTTTGAAACTTGCGTATTATAATAAAAAAATTGTTGTGGGTGGGGGTGGAACGGGAAGGAAGAGTGTTCTTCTCACCTTGCTAACGTTCTCTGTTTCCTCTATCACCCACGAAAGCTTTTCCCAGCTTTAAGAAGAAAATGTTTGCCTAACGAACTTCCTTCTCTTTTCTTATTTTGTGCGGCAGGCTTTTTTTTTTTTACAAATTAGATTCGTTATTTAGACGCACTTATGCAGTAAATTAGTGTCGCAGCTTACCAATTCGGCTTTTACGCGCCTAAGGAAAAATAACAAAAAACAGACGTGTACAGCCCAGCACACGTCTGCTCGGGCGCCGCGGCCCGCGCCGGAGAGCCTCATAGCTTCGTGTCTGGGACTGACCCGCAGCGCGAAAGCGAGAGGGCCCCCGGTATTGTACGTCAATGGCAGAGCGGTATGGAGCAATCGCTGCCCATCCACGGAGCCCCGATGACAATTTAGGCCTAGCGACGAGTACGGGAGACAGCACACACGGCGACAGCCGTGAGTACGGCACCGAACGAGCTGACTCGTTTCCAGCCGCTGGCTTTTGGTTATACAAGCGACGAGTGCGGCATAGTGCCCGCACAGCGGCGGCCGCCGAGTACTGCACCGGACGAGTTGACGGGTTTTCCAGTCGCTAGCTTTTGGGTTTACGCACTAACTCTTGCTACATGGCGGCGTGGATAAATCCGGCCTACGCAGTGGCGTCACAGGGGGGGCGGGGGGTGTGACCGCCCCAGGTGCAGCGCTCAGGGGGTGTCGCGGCGGGCCACGAGGAGCGGGGGGGGGGGAGTCGCGGCGGGCCACACGAGAGCGGGGGGAGGAAGCAGTCGCAGGCGGGCCACGCGAGAGCGGGGGGCCGCAGGCTGCACGCCCCGGGTGCCGCTGACCCTCGTGACGCCAACTGCTACCACGTGGTTGCAGAACTAAAACAAAATCGGGGCTCACTCCTTCTATTTTCAGACGACCCACTGCGCTGAACAGATGGCAGGCGCCGCTTGGACTGCGTACTTGCTGAACGAGAACGACTGATGACGTCACGTCCACGATTTCCAGTGTTGCCGGACCTCGAGCGGCTAGTTCCGGGTTTTGTCGGCCGCGCCCCTACACAGAACATTGAGGCGTCGATACCTTTAAAACCTACGCTACTTGATAACGAGAAAAAATTAGCACCTTGCAACTCAGGGATGCTGGCTGCGCTAGCAACAGTCATAATCCCAAAATCGAAACTATGGACCGCAGCTGCCCTTAGCTGTTGCAGGGTCACACCGCTTATACATCACACAAATGACAGTCTGCATACAAATTGAAACACTCAGTTACGGCGTGGCATCCGTACTTCGAATGCCGCATGGCAATAAGTTCAAGGAGAAAAGTACGCCGCATGTGGTATTCGAAGTACGGATATTGTGATCACTCGTGCTTGCAGTCTGTATTTTGTATGATGTATGTGGTAGCGTGACCCCGCCCTATTGAAAATCTCCATCAAGATACGTAATTTGGGGACACACTGACCGCCAGTCAGCGGCCCCGTGTGGAACGTGTGCCCTGATGGTCCATCAGATGACGTCTGACTGCCAGTCAGCAGCCCCGGTGGTACGTGCCCTTCGATGGTCCATCAGATGATCGCCCGACTGCCACTGATGGAATGTCCCAAATTACGTATGGTGGTTTTTGATGGAACGTACATTCCCAATTTGCGTTTTTCAGGTAAAAGTGACCCGCAATGAAAATGTCAGATACAGGCCGGAATGAGTACTGCCGGTTCCGCTTTCCAGACCCAAAATCGGGGCGCCTGCCCGTATCCACCCTGAAACCGCGCATTTCCAGCCCCAATTTTAGACCCAGGTGTAGACCGCCGGAGTCCCGGCCGAGGCTCAACCACTGGACTCCCGCAAAGGAACCTGGCGCCAACGCCCTTAGTCAGCTACAACGAGAGATCGTCACCTGCGACGGCCAGACCCAGTGCGGATCAGTCTTGAAATTGCGACGATCTCCGTCGGAACGGCTAATGGCACAGCACGAAATACTTTGTAGAGTCCAGTGGTGAGCGCAGCGGTAATTCCGGCGGCGCACATGGTCGTCCAGGTGTCGTCACCAAACACGGTGCACGGAACACACACACAGCATAGTATCCAGTGCGTTGGATAGCATAGTATCCAGTGTTGGAGTGCATCGGGAAGTTCCGGCGGGCAAGCGGTATCCGAGCGCTGGTCCGCATTGTCACCAAGCATACCAGCGTGATCCAGATGCCGAGCCAAACCGCAATGGGTCGGCAGCCTTTCGACTCGCTGGGTCCGGTCGGGTGATTCGAGGCGGTCTGGCGGCGGCGAAGCGCGGAGGCGTCCTCAAAGCGTGCGCACACACGTCGCCTCCCGTCCAGAGCAGTGTTGCCAGACAGAAAAAAAATAAGTCAGCAGATTGATCCCCAAAAGTCAGTAGATTTGCACAAAAATCAGTAGATTCTCCTAAATCTGTGTTTTGCCATGCTCCGCTATTTCCATTAACCAAACTTCGAAGAAATGGCGTAAAGTAACAAATAACATGACAATAAACACAAATAAAAACGAAAAAAAAAATCAATTATTGAGTAATTCTTTATGGAGGACAAAAGTAAAATGGCACCGTAAATGTTTTTTTTTTTTATCAGCATTGATTAGTGTTGCGATTTCGAGGATTATTCTTTGAAATCGAGAATGAGCCACTTTTGGGATCAACAGATGAGGGTGACAGTGCGACATCCACCTGTCGCTATTATTGAAACGAAACCAAAACAAGATGTTCCGGCAAGTGCGCGTGTACATGTCCAATCCAATGGAAATCCTCTACAAGCTGCCATCTTTCCTTACTGTGGAAGGTTTTGGACGCAACGCTGTCGGCGTGGAGCACTGTTGAGGCTACGCGTCGTCTGCTACAGGCTTATTTCTTTTTTTCTTTTTTTTTGCCTGACACAAAGTTTGCGTTCAAAATGAATCTTAATTCGTTAGCTTTGTAAGCCACCGAGGAATAACATCATATCATTTTCTTGCCAAGCCTGAAAAATAAGAGTAAAGAAGCAAACTTTGGATATCGATTCCATCATCCGCCGGGCAAATGAATGAAAATGGCGGCCCTCTCCGCTCAGCTGAGAGGAGCTGCCGAGAGTTCACGCGAATGCGCTCACACCTGTTGCTTTGCGCCGCAGGCTGATTGGCTCACTCGGGAGAGGGACGTTACGGCGACGCGATCATAGACTGGCCAAACTTTCCCCCGTATATGGCTCTGGCCCGGATGTCACCGTCGAACCTGCTCGAATAGGCAACGAATAGGACGGGCTTCTGGGCCATCTAGCCAGTGCTTCGTTTTTAACTCTGGGAGAATATGAGTTTCCTTTGATGGGCGACCCTGGGAACTGACAGGGCCAAATAATAAATTTTAATATGCTCACAAAAAAAAAGTCAGTAAATTTTCCTTTCTTTCAGTGAATCAGTAGACCCGGAACGAAATCTGTAGATCTACTGATAAATCAGTAGACCTGGCAACACTGGTCCAGAGTGACCCAGGCGGCCCGGCCTCGAGCACTAAACGCCGGGCCCTGATGTTTCTTCCGTCTCGTAACTTGTTCCACAGCACCGAAGACAGCGGGCAACGATCTTTACTGCTCACTGAACGCGTCGAAATGCCTCCACGTGCGACGAACCGGAAAACGAGGTGCTTCGAGCTTGACACGGCGTGGCGCCACCTTCTAGTTCGCATTCATGTAAACGTTGCCGCGTCGCCGCGTCGGCTTCGCTCGAAGAACGAGGGAGTCGATGCGCTGAAGTCGCTTTCATGTAAACGAGGCTATAGCTGGAACTCACGACCGACTGGTCTTCGTCGGGGAGAAATTCTACCAAAACATAAGACATTGTAGAGCCCGGGCTGATCGACAGGGTGGCACAAGCGTGCAAACGAAAGGAGTTGAGAGCGATCGTTCATGGAAGCTCGGCGAAGCGCCTGTGGGCGAAGCGAAAGTGGCGAAAGTAGAAAGCGCGTTTGGCGTGCTCGGCATGTTAGGCGTTTCGGCGGGCTTCGATCAGGTTGTCGGGTGCCCTGCTTGTCATATCTCTAACATCAGCGGTTTCATGGGCTCAAGTTCCGAAATCGTTTTCTCGTGCATGATTATTTTTCGTAATCATAGATTTGACGAAATAGTGGTATCCGAACGAACTTACGTCCTTTGACTGTACGTGCTGTCTGCACGTCAAAGGTTTTTGACGTACAGTCAGAGACAATCGATGTACAATCAGAATCGCCACGCAAGAAATCTTGACGGCGTTTCTGCGGCGGCCGACTGCCACCAGGGAACCATCAGAAAGCCGACAAGCGGAGTCCGTTTCCGAGTTTGACTGTCGGTCAGAGTAACTTGTTGGCCAATCGGAGACGTGCTTGACGTACAATCAGGCACAGTCAGTGTCCACCAGAAAACATCGACTGCCAGACAGGGTTACATTGATAGATTTTCCTCGGGCGGCTTTTGGTTTGGCGGGGTCGAATCGGGTTGCTCCGTCGCTAGCACGACGTAAGATACAAGTTGTAACATACGGGTTGTAGCTTTGTAGGGTTATCCCCGGTTCCTCACCCCGGTTGAACACGCCACACAGCTCAAGTCAAATATGGTCATATTGTAACTAATGAAAAACGATGAAGTGGATAATAACTGCTAGAAACTAAACCTTAATAGGGAGAACTTGTGCCCAAAACAAAACAGAAGGTTAGTGTCGCAGGCGTCGATGTCGGCGAAACAACAGGATCGAGTGCTGGGGCGAGACTGGACTCCGCCTCGCCACGCGGAGCCTCTTATGAACATGCGGTGGGCTTCTGAAGCAATCAGTGTAGAAGCTTCTGGCGCGTAGAACCTTCTACCCTCAAAACCAGCAGGGTTCTCGAATTTGCACAGAACGCGACATTTACAGAAACAACAAAAATGTGCATCCGCAGCCCAGCAGTGAACTCTCGGCTCTTTGCGTTTGAGCCAAGCACAATAACCGCTCGGCCACGGGCGTGCTGCCTACTTGACCAGCTGCGCCCGCGGCATTAGTCCCTACTTTAAAAAGCGCATCGCACGATGGAACATAAAAGAAAACAAAGCAAATAAAAGAACGATAAATTAAAATGTTATTTGTAATACATAGAGTCCACAGTCCTCTCGAGCCTGAAATCGCTTGAGTCTAACGACGTGAACTACCTCGGGTCGCGGTCGGCGTCGCGATGATGCGTGCGTTTTGTCAAGCACCACTTCGCACACTCTAAGAAATGCTTGCGCGTCTGCTTGGCCGCAAAGCACTTAAAGGGTCAACTCTGTGATCTGCGAAATCAACTGAGCGAATGTTGAGGCGGAACATCTGTTTAGACCTAAAAATGAAGCCTGCGCGGTGGCATTGCATAATGCAAAGCCTCATGCTTGCCTTACGTAATGCCGCAGCGCAGACTTCATTTTCAGATCTAAACAGGCGTTTTGCGTCATCATTCGCTGAGCTCATTTCGTAAATCGCAAAGTTTGGCTCTTCGAGTGTTTTGTGACGCCCATACATTTCTTAGAGTAGCTACGATCTGCCGGGCGTCGAAGGACCTTGTATGGTCAAAAGTAGCGCTTCAAAAGCTTCTCGCTGGAGACCACGACGTCATATCGGTGTCCACACCCATACCCATGGTCTCCGGGCTGGAGTGAACGACGTCCAGACGACGAAGGATGCAGCGGCCAGCGTCGACACGTTGCTGGACTTGGATCCGGCGGACTCGGACGAGCTCTCTGACATCTTCTGCTCGTTGCTGCAGCAACCCGGGCGTCTTTACTTCCGTCGCAAGCCAGCTTGTGAGGTAGCATGGCGTCAACGCATCGTGGCCACCTTGTGACCGTGCACCAGCTGGAATGGTGCAACACCAGTGGTCTCTTGGACAGCTGTGTTGTAGGCGAACGTGACATACGGCAAAACCTCGTCCCACGTCTAGTGTTCAACGTCGGCGTACATCGACACTATGTCGGCGATGGTTTTGTTTAGACGTTTCGTCAGCCCATTAATTTAACGATGGTACGCTGTGGTTCGCCGCTGGTTAGTGTGGCTGAGACAGAGGATCCCTTGTATCAGCTGTACCCTGAACTATGACTTGCGATCTGTAATCAGAGCTTCGGGAGCTCCGTGCCAGAGGACGATGGACTCGATGAAAAACTTGACGACTTCCACTGCAGTCATTGAAGGCAGGGCTTTTGTCTCGGCGTAGCTCGTGAGTTAATCTGTGGCGACGGTTATCCAGCGGTTTCCCGATGTTGATGGTGGAAATGGGCCAAGTAAGTCCATTCCAATCTACTGAAACAGCGTGGACGGGGGAGTAATCGGATACAGAAGTCCTGACGGCTTCGTCGGTGGTCTCTTGAGTCGCTGACGCTCATGGCATGATCGAGTGTAGAGGTGAACGGTCTTCGGTAATTTCGGTCAGTCTTGAAAGATTTCTTCTCGAAGGCTTCAAGGAATAACAAACAGCTAGGCTCTGTTGTTGTTGACGTAGTTCTCTCTGTACAGCACTCTTTGCCATATGCAGAAGGTGGGCAGAATTCGTAAGAAAGAACGGGGAACCGTATTCTTTTGTCCCTCTGGGTGCTCAATGATTGATCGCAGTTCACGGTCGTCTCGTTGCAGTGCAGCCATGTCACTGGCATCCAGAGCGCCGAGCAACACTCATCGTCATCGTTTTCAGTTCAGGCAGGACCGGCCTCAACGGGGGTCCTTGACAGGCAGTCGGCGTCATTGTGCTTCCGCCCGGATTTGTACACCATGGTCATGTCTATCTCCTGCAACCGTAGGCTCCACCGGGCGAGGCATCCGGGGAGTGTCCTTCAGATTTGAGAGCAATTAGAGCGGGTGGTGGTCTATGACCACGCAAAAGGACTTCCGTAAAAATCTGGACGGAAATTGGTTATTGCCCACTACGACTGCAAGGCCTCCTCTTCAGTTGATGAGTAGTTTCTCTCCGCGTTAGATAGCGTCTGCTCAGCTTATACGATGACTCGCTCTACCCCGTCCCGCCTTTGGACTAGTACCGCGCCAAGTCCGGTATTACAAGCGTCCGGGTGGATTTCTGTTTCAGCGAGCTGATCGAAATGGCCAACATTCAGGGGGGTCTGGAGTCTTCATTTGAGGTCTTCGAATAACCGCTGGTGTTCTTTTATCCACTCAAACTTCACAGCGTCCTTCGTGTGGTGCGTCAACGGCGCGCATACAGCTTGGCGAAGTCCCGTACAAACCGCCTGTAATAGGCACATAGACTGAAAAATCTTCTCGCGGCCTTTCTTGAAACAAGGCGCCGAAAATACTGCCACGGCGCGGGTCTTCTCGGAGTCAGGGAGAACATCTTTGTTGTTCACGACGCGGCCAATGAACGTTCGTTCACCATAGGCGAACCGACACTTTGTTGGCTTGAGTGACAGCCCGGGCAGTCTTGATGGCAGCGAAACACGGCCCGAATCGTCTCAGGTGTTTGTCAAAATCCCGTGAAAACTACCACGATATCGTCCAGTGTAGACGAGGCAGCTCTGCCATTTCAGACCTGTCAGCACGGTGTCCGTGACACGCTGGAAGGTGGCTGGTACTGTGCAAATTGCGAACGGCATCACTTTGAAACTCGTGCAGCCCGTCGGGAGTGTCGAATGCAGTTTTATCGCGGTCGCGTTCGTCGACTTCAATCTGCCAGCAGCCACTCGTTGGGTCCATCGACGAAAATTATCGGGAATGCCGCAGTCGGTCTAACGTATCGTCGATGCAGGGGAGCGGATAAACGTCCTTCTTAGTCACAGCGTTCAGTCGACGATAGTCCACGCAGAACCTCAGGGTTCCGTCCTTCTTCTTACAAGGACGACTGGGGACGTCCACGGACTTCTTGAGGGTTGAATGATGTCGTCGTCGAGCATTTCCTGGACCTGATCTTGAATCACCTTCTTTCCTTTAAGGAGACTCGGTACGGCGACTGATGGACAGGGAGCGCGTCGTCGTCAGTAATGATGCGGTGCTTCGCAACCGTTGTCTTGTCGCACACTTGAATGTTGTGGCGAAACACTCGCCAAATTCGCTCAGAAGGTCATGCAGCCGTCCTCGTTCAGTAGCTGGAAGCTTCGCGTCAATGTCAAGTTCCGAAGGTGGCGTTCTCTCGTGCTGCGATGAAGTCGGCTCTTCCGAAAGTGCAGCGATTGCGGCTGAGTTCTGGAGTTCGTCGATGTGGCCCACGGCGATACTTTTCATAAGGTGCTGCGGCTCTTCTCGGAAATTTGTAACCAGGACCATGGCGCGCCCGTCTTGAAGTTCTGTTATTCCTCGTACGACACTGATTCCTCTTTCTAGAAGCAACTGAAGGCTTCGCTCGAGCAGAACTTCGCTGCAGGAAGCTTCATCGATCCCGACGGGTACGAAAACACTCGACCGCGGCGGTAAGTTCACGTGGTTTGCGAGGACTCGGACCGCGGATGACGTCGCTTTGTGTTCCTTCGGTGGTGGAACAGGTTTTCGTAGCGTCAGCCGGTTTGCTTCGAGGTCGATGACGGCGCCATACTCGCATAGAAAGTCCATTCCGAGGATAACGTCCTTCGCACAGTCTCTGCAGAACGACGAACTTCACAGGGCACGTCTCACCATGGATCTCGACGCGAGCAGTGCATCTCCCGACTGGTGTGATGAGGTGCCCACCGGCGGTTCGTATTTGAGGGCCATTCCACGGCGTCGTCACTTTCCGAAGACGGCGTGAAAGCCTCCTACTCAAGACGGAGTAGTCTGCTCCGGTGTCCACGAGTGCCGACGCGTCAGCGGCCGTCGATAGTCACGTTGAGGCTGTTGGGCACCGTTGCAGAAGCGTCGCTCCGATGCGTGTCGTCGGTCGAGTGGGAGGCCTCCGGCGTTTTTGGAGGCTCTTTACGTCGTCGGTCTACGGCAACTCCACCTCCAGGGGTTGCCGCGCTTGGTTTTCCCGGCGCGACAAGGGCGACAGGCTCTCGCGACGGGGTCGGTGCATCGGCGAAGCTGGACGTCGTGGTGACGGCGATCGAGACCCGCGGTGAAGTGCAGGGGGGGAGACTTGGGTCATCAAAGGTACTCTTGAATCTCCAGCGGTCGCTCGCTGTAGCGTGGGCGTGAGTCATTCGGTTGGAAGCCGCGCAGTGCTAATGCCGCGAGCGCAGCTGACCAAGCGCGCAGCGCGCTCGTGACCTAATGGTTATCGCGCGTTCCTTCCACACGGAAAGCTAGGGTTCGATTCCTGGCTGCGGGGACGCATTTTTGTTGACCCTGACGTAAAGTTCTGGTGAATTCGAGAACCGTGTTCCTTGTTCGAGGTCAGGAATGTGCTACACGAAGAACCCTCTACGCCGAATCTTCCAGAACCCCGGGATCCGCGTGACGAGCCGGAGTCAGTTTTCGCCTCAGCGTTCGATCCTGCTGCTTCGCCACCTTCGACGCCCGCGATGCTCTGTTGTTATCTTTCTTCTCCCTTTTATTTTTGCGCACAAGTTCACCCCATTAAACGTTCAGTTTAGTCAGTCCTTCGCCGTCTCATCACTCGTCATTCGTTACACTTTTTGCTGGTAGGGGCAACGGCGGTAGATATGGTCGGCTTCCGCGCAGGGGTACCACAACGGGCGTTGATTGGCTGCCTTCCACACGTCTGTCTTCCTCGGCGAGGGTCGCTCCGGGCGCACGTATTTGACTTGTCCTTCCTGGCGTCGAGGGTACTGCGGCATCGGAGGGTCTTGTTGGGGTAGTGCCGTGACCTGGCGGTTAGCTCGCGGCGGTCGTCGGGCCATGGCGGCTTAGCTCAACGTCGGTTCCTCTGGCGTCGTCGTCTTGATGGGAACTTCGGGTTGGTTGGACCTTTTCTCGGACGACCTCGGCGAGCAAACGTGAAGACGGGAGATCCGAAGTGGGGAGCATCTTGCGGAGCTTTTCCCGGACGACTTCACGAATGATATAGCGAAGGCCGGGGATGCTTGGGCTGATGTCGTAGCCCGACTCAGAAGAAGCAGCGATGCTCGAGTGCGGGTGGTAGTGGCTGGCCCTTGTGAGGCGGGCACGTTCCATATTCGTGACCTTCGTTATGAAATCTTTCATGGTGGTGGGAGGTTGCGAACAAGACCACCGAAGATGTCATCCTTACACCTCCCATCAGATTCCACAGCTTCTTTTCGTCGGTGGCTTGAGGATCGGCGCGAGCGATCAGGCGCAGAGTATCCTCCACGAAACTGGTCATAGACCCGTCTGTGCAAGAGTCCTCATTCGAAGAAGGTCCTCGAGCCTCTTCCGTCGATATTGGTTGGTAAACGGCCGTCTTAGCGCATCCTTGCAGGCGGACGACGAGGTCATGGAAGTATCGCGGTTCTCGAACCAGTGCCTGGCCGTTCCTTCGAGCGAGAAGTAAAGACACTTCAGGCGCTGTTTGTCCGTCCATCGATTGTGTTGGGCCACTCGCTCGTACTGCTTTAGCCAGTCCTCGACGTCCTCATAAGGTTCACCATAAAAGGACGCGGGCGTGCGTGCAGCGAAAGGTAGAAGAACGACGGCTGTGGTGGTCATCGTGGCGGTCTTCTTTATGCTCTGCGTCAGGGCACCGAATTCCAGCGGTTGCCCTTTGGAACGACGGCTTGATCGGGCATCGGCGTCTTTGGAGAAGGGTAGCCTTCCGGGGCTAAGCACCGGACTTGGCCGGGATATCTTCGAGGGGGGGGGGGGCGAAGGAGGAGGGACGGGAAGGGAAGGGGGAAGGGGGTGCGCTTTATGGCCATAAAATGCAACACCAAGCACCTCCACCAAAATGTCACGACTGACAAAAGATGAAGTGGGTAATAACTGGAAAAACTAAACGTTTCATGGGGTGAACTTGTGTCCAAAACAAAATAGAAAATTGAAGTCGCAGGCGTTTATCTCGACGAGACAGCAGGATCGAGCGCTAGGGCGAGACTGTCTCCGGCTCGCCACGCGAAGCCCCTTCTGTACACGCGGGGGCTTCAAGAACAATCGGAGTAGAAGCTTCGGCGCATGGAACATTCCAACCTCCAATAAGCAACAGGGTTCTGGAATTCGCCAGAACGCGACATTTACAGAAACAAAAAGGTGCATCCTCAGCCAGGCATTGAATCTCGGTTTTTTGCGTGGCAGCCAAGCAGGATAACCGCTCGGCCATGGGTGCGCTGTCTACTTTCCCAGCTCCGCCGTCGGCAATATACACGGGTACGTCTCGTGGTGTCTCCGGTGCATAATGGAAGGTCTGGCCTGTTCTTGTTCCTCCGTGGTCCAGGCAAGAGTGAGAGAGAGAGAAAGATTTATTGTAAAACCTATACTAGGTCCTGCGCTCGAGGAGTTGTTCAACCACTCGTCCCCAATCACTTTGTGAGCGTGCCGGATCAGGATTGGAAGTAGGTCGGGTTGATGTTCTTTTGGTGAGGCGAGCCAGCTCTCCCCAGGAGGCATGGAGGTTTGGGGAGAGTTGTAAAGTGGCAGATAGGCCGGGATCTCGTGTGCGGACATACCCACATCGTGTGTGTTGGAAGGTAAGTCTCCGCATTGCAAGCAAGAGAAGCGTCCGGGGAGCCCATGTAGGAAGTGTGTATAAACAGTTTTCTAAGAGGGGGAGGGGGTCATGAGTGTGCGAGTTTGAGCGCGTAGTAAGATGGCGCCCTTTTCACGTGGGAAGTTATGGAGGGGAAGAAAGAAGAGTCGACGCAGTTCTTTGAGAATAACAGTTCAGACTTTCTGTAGTTGCTTGCGGTGCTAACATGGCTTACAGAATTCTGGTCAAAGGGTGGGAGGCCCGCATTTCCTTCAGCTTGGGAGAGAGTCCGCTCTTGAATTTCCTCCCATTTTGATGGGAATCAAGCACTGCCCAAGTTACTGGGAATACTGGTCCAATGCACCGGACATTCATGATCCATTCATCTCAAAACTGATGACGGTGAACAGGTTTGGTTGGTTTTTATCAAACCTGCACCTGAATGACAATCTTCTGTAGCCCCAAAGGGATCACCCTGACTTTGACAGGCTGTACAAGGTGCGGCCACTCATGTCAGAGCTTTCAACGTCCTTTGCAGGGAACTACCTGCCACGGAGTTTTTGGCGATTGATGAATCCATGATTACTTTCAAGGGCAGGAGCTGTCTTAAACAGTACATGCCCAAAAAGCCGGTGAAGCGCGGCTGCAAGGTGTGGATGCTGTGTGCCAGCACTAGGTACAATCTCAAGTTTAAGATATATTCAGGAAGGTTGGAAAGCGCTATTCAAAAAGAGTTGGGCGCGCTGGTGGTAAAGAACTTCTGCCAAGGCCTCGCTGGTAAGCACCACCGGGTGTTTCTTGATAACTATTTTACCAGCTACAATTTTCTGGAGGACTTGAGAGATGACGATATCAATGCATGTGGGACGGTAAACTCAAACCAAAGACACTTGCCGAAATTGAAAGCCTACAAATCACTCACTAGAGGGGACATAGCTTATTCGATGAGTGATGAGAGACTGTGCTGCTTCAAGTGGAAGGAAAAGAGAACAGTTCATCTCTTGTTGAACTTTCAGGACCCGGCAGATGAATTAGAAGTCGACGGAAAGAACAAGGATGGAACGGTCAGCAGGGTGCCCTGCCCTGCAGCCTTGCAAGACTACAACCGCAATATGAATTTCATTGACAAGTTTGACAATCGAAATGTTAATACCAGTTAGACAGAAAATCACGGAAGTGGTGGCACAAGATTTTCTTCCATTTCCTAGACTGCTGTGTGAGGAATGCTTTCAAAATCTTCAAGGAAGTTAAAGATACTGAGAAGATGACCCTCGAGGACTTTCGCAGAACTGCCATTGCACCCATTCACTGAAGAAACACAAGTTGTCTCTAGCTCTAAGCGAAAGTAATCAGCCCACCATACTGTCAAACTGGAAAAGTCAAAACCCTACGTAGCCCCAATCATCCGTGTTACTGAGTCCAAGCACCAGACCAAAAAAATGCATCGCCACGGCCGTGTGCAAATTGCAGCACAAAAGTCACAACTCACAAGAGCAACATGGATGTGCGAAAACTGCAGCGTCCACCTCTGCCTTAAGAAAGAAAAGAATTGCTCCTCGAATTTCCGCATCAAGTGATTTTGGATACCATTCCAGCATGGGGGCTACCTGGACTGACCACGCGATATATGTTCATCTACATAGATTCATATTTTTTTATTTCTTCTAGAAGGAAGTTTTTTGTCCATAGTTCACTGTGCATTCAATAAAAATCACTTTTTCAGCTAAAATAAACTTGTGTACGTGAAAGGGTTAAAATCACCTACAAGCACAACGGCCCCATCACATTCTACAAAACGGCTTAAGCCAAAGAAAAAAAAGCGCTCTTTCATGGTGCTCGTGGAATATATACAAATACGTCGCCAGCGTACCGTTGCAAATTAAAACTCGCTCAGAATGAAATACCCTTCCTAGTCGGTCGTAACTCTCAGCTCCGACAATGGCAAGGACTTCCTCCAGAACAAAAAACAACCTCCCGAAATACCGACAGCATGGGTAACGCAAACCTCGCACGTAAGCAAAAAGGGTTGCAGTGCGTTGGCTACCTCCTCCTCATCAGCGATCTTAGGTTTCTTGCACCGCTAAGAAATCGGTTCTCACCTTAAATAGCAAACGTTGAACTTGGTACTGTTTCTTGCGTGAGCGAAGACCGCGAACATTTAGCATTGCTACTTTTATGGCTGTATCAAGCGTACAAATAGTAGAGAGTCACCACGCAGCACTTGCTCTTCAGGATCTTTCGAAGTCATCGAAGCCAAGCATTGCCGCCTTACTGACTGCCACGTCGCTGCTATCCGTCCGGGAGCTTATCAGGCACCACCTTGAAGCGTCCCCGCCTGGTTTTCTCTATCCCCACCCAAGGGTCTGGGGTCGGGGCCGTGCCGGGCGCCTGGGCGTGTCCTCCAGGCCGCGCTTGACGAAGTCTTTGGTCTCGTCCTTGACGAGGCCGCCTTCGGAAGCCTTCTCCGCCGGCGGGGGCAGGCGGTGGTAGGTCCGCACCGGCCTCGGTCAACGTCGTCTCAGGGGTCGGGGTACCAGGGACAGCAAGTGTAGACTTTTCGACATCTTCTGCCGCGGTGACTTGCGGTGAGGCGTCGCCTCCGCCAAGGAGCCCCTGTTGCTGCGCAGACGGTTGGACGTCATGCTGCAGTCCTCGGAGGGCCAGCTCTGCATCTTCAACCTCCATGGTCAGCGGCGACAACTCGTGCGTCTCAGTTACGCCGGTGGGACGGGTATAAGTCTTGAAGCACTCTTCCTTGTCGTGCCCAAAGCGGGTGCACTTCGAGCACTTTGGTACATCGCAGTTGCGTCTGATGTCCCCAGCGCGGTACAACGCAGACAGACCGGCGTGCGTACAGGGATGATGACGAGGACATTGCCTCCGTGGAGCCTCCGCTGGTGCGGTATACTGTCGGGCGTGACGCCTTTCCTCGGCGTCATGCGGACGATGCTCGTGGTCAACTCGATGGCATCGCATCCTTCGACGCCCCACTTCTCGCGGGAAACTTCGACAACTTTGCCATAAGGCTCGAAAAGTTTACTGACCGCGTCATCGTGGGCGTGGAAGCGGACCCAGCGCACCCGAAGGCGCGATTCGGTGGAATACGGGTCTATTAACGCGCACCGCAGACTTTTCACGCTCAGTTCCTTGCCATTCAACAGTCGTTCCTTGGCGTCTGGGGTCAGACGCGTTGCCATCCAAACATGGTTCATCTGATACCCTCCTAACGAGGTGATGTAAGACAACACAGCGATTCACGTTAGTTCCTGGCAAAAGTCTTCTACCCTACATGGACGCCCCTTGAGGTCGCAGTGAAGCAATACCGAGTTTAAACATGTTTGTCCAGTGGGTGCAGAAGGCAGGGCGAGCTTGTACTCTTCCCAAAAAGTGCCAGCAAAAGACAAAGATCCACGGCCGGCAATGGCCGCCATCGCCGCTCCATCGAACCTAATCATCCTGCGACTGCCTCGTGCGAGCACAAACGCGGGGAAAAGAAAACTGTGTGCCGCGCTCGCTGCTCACTGGCAGGGAGAGCATGAGAGGCGAATGAGAAGGTGATGCGAACGGGGCCCGATAACGCTATCGTGTTCGACTTTTAAAGGCGAAGGTTAAGAGTCCTTTAAGTTTTACACCACTATAGGACAAACACAAGGTCCGCGTATAAAGTTAGCTTACCACGACTTTGTTAAATAAGTTTGTTGATGACGCTATAAGAACAAATAAGTACTTCTAAATAACCTAGCACAAAACTGCTCTTCATCAGCAAAAACAAACAAAACCCTCTTTAACAATTTATACACCTTTCGCCTCAAATTACAGAGCAGACTGTGCCGCTTTAACTTTTTACTGTCATGAGCACGTGGCGAAAGTGACCATCAACACGCCTACAGTAGAGCTGCGCTTGCAGTAGTATAGTTGACGCTGTTACTTGTTTATAAAACACGCCTTCTGATTTAATCAACTCAAGGGCAACACATCTTGCCTATCTCAAAGTCTGTGTGTGTACACGTGGGCAGGCTATATTGAACCCCCAGCTGTCCTACTCGTTTTTTTTCCTGCTTTCCCTTCTTTTATTTATTTTTCTGATCTTGTTTTTTTCTTTGTCTTTAGACGGCACATCTTTGGCGCTACTCCGCAACAGACGAGCTATCTGAGTGTTTTTCAATATCTTCTATTTTTTACGAAGAAAGGTGTCTTTTTCATTCGACACGCACTTTACGAATATAATACTCCTCCAGCTTGACTCGAAGAAAACTGGGATGACTGGTAGTAAATATAAAATAAAATATACTGCTGAAAAAATAATTTGCCGAGTCATGCCCGCACCCACAGGAGGTCAAGTTAGGCGGCTCTAGCGAAAACGAGCAACACATTGGTATTGAAACGCCCGAAGTTGGCAACATTGTAATGAGGATTAGTGGCCCCATCCGTATCGTCCTGGGCAACATCACTTAGAACTGCTTATCTATACAAGCAAGAGATAGAAAAAGTGAGCGTCGTCTGCTAGAGCTGAAATGATATTCAATACTTGGAATTATTAGTTAGATTTTGAAAAGTTATAATCTTGGAAACTAATCTTAAACGGATTGAGGAAAATGCTCATAACGAGTTCCCTTTCACTATAGCTCCTTTCCTCTGAATTGCGGTTTTCGCATGCATAGTCAAGCTTCGAAAAATTCCCGTGACAACTTCACTTTCAAAATAACTCTCCTTTTCTCTGAATTGCGTTCTTCGCAGGCATACTCAAGCTTCAAACTATTGTTTTATGGTGAAATTATTTTAAACTACTTTGAACACAATTGCAAAGAAATTAGCGTTATAAAGGACCAATCCATTTCCAATGGCACAAAACTAATAAATGTCATACCAGCTCCTAAATTCCTATTCCGGAAAACGTAAATTTTCTAGGGTGAAATTTTGAAATTTAAGCTTATTATATGGGAGGTGCAACAATTGTTGTACTTTGCGCGAATATCGCTTTGAACAAATCCCTGATGTTTATGACCAATGAAACACGCGTTCGTGTTCTCTCTAGGCCATAGACGTCGAAAAAAAAAACACGGAGATAAAATGAAGTGAGCGCGAGCTCCCTACACCTTATTTTAAAGGGCCCTGAGCAAAGAAAATTTTTTTTTAATATACAGTCTGGTTGAAACACGCGTGACAAACAATAATATATTACGCGAAAAAAAATATTTAGAGCAATAGTGACGGCGGAAGATTTATTTTAAATTCTGCGCGCAAAGTTCTTGACGTCACGAAATGATCATACAGTCTTTCCACTTTAATTTGATAATCATACACTCTCTCTCTACATCAACATGATGGCCAAGCCGATCCAACTCTCCTCCACGCGTCCAGAAATGCCGAGAGATAAAATAAGTGGAAAGGAGGTGACTACCAACTAAATCTCGTCTAACTCCTTCAAAATTGCTCTAATATTTTTTTTTTCAGTTAAAATTTATTTTTGACATGCGTGTCCCAATAGACTGTTTTAAAAAGCTTTTTTCTCTTTCTCTTCAGTGGCCCTTTAAATAGCACTGACACCCACCAAATTTGTTTTTTTGCCAGGCGTATTATGATTGTGTCAGAAGTCTATGCAATCAATGTTTTGCTACAGCTTCGCGTATATTTGTTAGCAAGTAAAAAAAAACACGAACTGCTTGAAACTGAAACCGAAACTGGACTGAGAAGGAAGAAGAAATATAAAGAAGAAAGTTACCAAAAATCACGTTGCTGTGCGACTTCTTTTGTTTCTTCATTTTTTTACGGTTTTGCTGTTTCTTGGAAGCCACAAAAATGGGTGTCATATTTTCCGTCAATTTCTTTTATTGAGTGCGTGCCTTCGATGACCCACGACTTCGATTATCATTGCTGGTTGTCTCTAAGCCATAAAACACGGCACGTGACCACGGAGAAGAGAGTGAGCGCGACTCAACCCGGCCAGTTCTCGATCGGCGGTTTTCGGGGGAAAAGAGAAGGAATTTCGGGCCGCAAATTGTTCTAGGTTGTTGGACTCTCATATGTCGTGTACAAGTAAAAACCTTGGCGAGCATAAATACCCTGTCAGTCTCCCTTTAAAGTCGTCGAGAAGCGCAATCCGTGCCGCGCTCGTGACTGCAATAGATCGTGCACGGCCAAGGGTACAGTAGTTGCGAGCGTTGCCGTTGGTGCCAACGCGTGACAGTGTCGTCTAGTAGCAATTGTCGAGGGCTGCACGCTCTATGGCCTATACATAGCTTGCTCGTAACGTCCTTTGCGGTTCTGCCATTATTTTATGTGCCACGAGAGTTCAATTCAATCGTGTCAGTTTCACGCCGCAGAAGTAGTACCTCGAGGGAACCAGCCAATAAAAGTAACCATCAGTACCCAGCAATGCCGATACTTGCAAGCTACGGTCCAAAAAAGAGCGTAGCTTGCACCCTTCGTCACACACAATACGCCCCTAAAAATTCACTTCGACGTACAGAGCACTGACGTCGAACTGGCGGCCCCAACTTCTACGAGGGGCTTGATATCGGTGTGATATAATACATTATACAACTAAAGTACGTATCAAAGAATAGATTAAAAAGAAAACACTGAGGCTTTGCGGTAGAGCCAAGAAAACCTCGATTACGTTATTTGCAGTCAGTCACACGCACATTAGTTATTTTAATAAGTTGTACCACTCGGCTATCAAGCCGCTCGTGAAAGTTGAGGGTGTCAGTTTCAAATTTTGGAATGTATTATATGCGACAAGGGGTGTTTTAGAGTGTGTGTACATAAGCGTATTTACTCGGTTCCATATTTGAGCGCGCTATTCACAGCGTATTTGGGAAAGGGGGGAGTTGTATTGTTGACCCGGCAGAGGTTCCCGCATCCTCGAATCAAGCCCCTACCTAACATCTGCAAAGAACGGTGATCTTAATGGCGTAAAATGCACGTTGAGGAAGCACTGTTGAAGCTTTAACCGATACAACGCAGTGAAGGCGTCATCGCGTTATCACATGCAGGAAATTATGAGAGATTCATAGTGCCGCGAACTGGCGCTGCTTTTAGGAACTCATGGCGTGGCGGTATTTCAATGGAGCTTCACATGCGCAATTTTGAGATCTGTTAATTGGTTTTAATACTGGTTTTCTTGACTTTTCTGCCGGCAGGCCAGGAAATACTAGTCTAGGTTAGTGTTTCTGGGCTGCCGGCACAACATAGACCACATCTAAACAAAGAAATGAGTGCAAACATTTTGTTTCTGTACCCCTTTAAAACATAGCATTTCGCCATGAAGTTACGTCTCTATTTTTATAAATAATATATTAAAAAGAATACAAGAACTCGTCTTGCCTTTGAAGACCTATTTTACTCTCTGTTACACGGCGCAAAGGACATTGACAATTGAGGATACATGTAGTTCAACGATTCAAAGACTCACATATTTTTGCTCCAGCTCCGAAGACAAAGTTGTTCCACATTCTCCGACAGGAAGACAAGAAGTCAAAGCTTGGGCGATGCTTTCTTATTTTTTCAGAGAAAGGGACCTCGATGAGAAGGCGTTGATTGTTGTCTGCGTTTTGGCGGATGGTCCTTGCTGCAGCGGCGTACATGGGTGCTTCGCTCGTAGGTGATACTGAAGCGACCTTACGCTTCCACTGTATGAAAACGGCTTTTGCAGATGATGCAGTGAACTTCCTTCGAGTTAAAAGCTTCACCACTGGAGTTTACTTTAAACCCAAACTTTCCAGCGAGATTGCCTTTCATACTCGTGAACTCGTCCACTTTTGCGGGCCGAATACTGGAACAAGCAGCCAAGGCGTTGTTAGCTACTGTTGGGACCGAGCGGTTGTCCGGGCTCTTGGTATGCGGCAGGGAGCCGAGTGAGGGCAGGAACTCATGACCTGGCCGGACTCGGGAAGGACCAGGGCGCAGGAGGGGTGTCTCTTATATAACTCTTTTTATATACAAATAGACAGGTTACATCATCTGACGGGAGAACACTCGAGAACACTATGAGAACACATTGTAGCAGCGGCCTGCTGCTCATTTTATAATGTCACATGTCCCCGGATCCCTAGTAGGGAATCCCCAGGGTTCAGGCCTTCACCAAGGCTGTGGGGCCAGTCCCTAACATTCAAGTATGCCCTCCCCCTCTCTCACACACTGCCACACGCGGCACACACACGGAAGGGCCAGACATCCTTGGCCGCGGTGTCGCCGGTCAATCTCGGCGGACAATGGTGCCATCGAACTCGAGGAAGGCGGAAGACATCCATAATTGCAGGCGTCCAGGCTTCCGTGGGTTAGGGGATAATCCCATGGGCTATCTAAGCCGGGGAAATTGAGTAAAGCCCCCTTCTCTGTCGAGGACGTCCCAAGGCTGTCGGGTCGCCGTGCGTCGAGGTCAGACAGCAGAAGCAAGGAGAGGGGCCGGACGGCAAAGACGGCCAGATGACACTGGCGTGGGTCAACCCGATGATCCTTCGGAGAAGGTCACGTCGTCCCCGTGTACCAAGGTGCGTTGGCGACTCCAAGGTGCCTCTCGCTTTGTCTCCGGGCGCAGCTGACCGTAGCCACCTGGCGTCTGGCGACGATGCTCCAGGGCGTTCACCCGTGCCGGTCGGATTAGTTAGGGAAGGTCGTTTCCTAAGGCCTTTCGCAACACTACCCAGCTTGTTTTTTTGCTTGTTTGTCTTGCCTGGGCAGGATGTGTAATAGATCCTCAACACGTGAAGTTTCGCGGTCGTAAAGGGATCAATTGCGGGCCCGGCTTGTTCGTCTGGCCTCGGTAGAACTGTAGTGGATATCCTCGAACACGTGACGCTTCGCGAGCCTTGCTCATACTCATAGCACCTGGCTGGGAACAGAAAACCGTCTCTTCACCAAGTCAGGTTGGAATTAAACGGGTTTGTAATCCATCACGATTATGATAGGGATAACCGCTACAAAAATGAGGACCAGGAAAGCAACACTTGCGACAGGACACCGGCTGCACTCGCAACTGAACTTTATTTCTTTGAAAGGAAAAAAGGGAAAAAACACGTAACCCGTCACCATCCGATTACAAAGTGTGCACACAACAAAACGCCCGGCACTTTGGCCTTATCCTCAAGGAGGGTACTAGACTCTAGTTGTGCCGCTCATGGTTCATAACCATTTGAAGTAATTTATTGCGTCGCGGTGCACGTTGGAGTCGGCATATCGGTACAGCCAGAAGCGGTGGAGACTGTGAGTGGGTTTGAGCCACACAAAGATGAAAATTGTGTGTCACAACTCGAACCGGAGGACTCGAGATTTGTACTGAGCAAATCACACGCTTTGTTGTTGCTTTCGGCTGCAAAAGAAGAAAAATATTAATTAGTGTAATAAATTATGAAGATGTACAAATCAAATAAATCTAAGGCATATGAATTAGGTGCCTCATTCTTCACATTAGGAGAGTGCCCTGAGAAAGGGGACTTCCGGTGCTTCAGCGCCGCTCCCCTGATACGTAATCGACCCTTTATGTTGATGCACGACGACCTTCCAACCCCCCCCCCCCCTACCAAAAAAAATGCCTGTCTACATACGTAATTGCTTCACATGCTTACTAAATGTATCTTGTCTTTTGTGGCGCGCCCTAAAAATATACACATGTGTTGAAGCAAAGTTGGAATTTTGTATTAACCTACTAGTTAAGGATATATTTTTTCAGATATTTCTATCGAAGGCAGTCTTACGAATCGTCTGAAGTGGAAACAGAGTGTATGTCAGAGAGGGGAGTTGTTGGTGTCTATCCCGGGTATGTTAGGAGCGAGAGAAAATAAACAATTTAGCTGCGTTCGAGACGTCTTCTCCTTTGCCTTTTTAATAGACTTCAGTTTCCCATTTTTCCTTTCATTCCAGTCTTGGGTTTTATATTTCGTGCTAAAAAAATCCCGTAAATTTTATAAAACATAACGGGGAGGCATTTATTTACACGTCAAGTAATGTTAAAAAAAAGACAAAAGAGATAAGGCTATAATATTGTAAGCAGTTTTAAGGTGTGGGATGATGCGGTGCCATATGCTTCGTTATTCATCAATCATAATTAGTACAGTCTTTACTTTCCAGCTTTCAACACATATGTGCATCAACATTTGACATATCCGCACAGTCTCCCTTGAATTATATATTGTTTCTTATGAAGAATTTTTGCCATTTCCGTTAAAAATAGAAGTTCAAGCCTCCTTCGTTTAATTTAGTCTCTCCTGCACCAGAAACAGGTAAAGGCGATTCCGTCTTTATGTGAAGTTTTACAATAAATAATTAACATTAAAGAGCACCATCTATTTTCTTCTTCTTCAAGATTGTCATCTCATAACGAGCACTTGCACATCTGAATTATATTCTTTGCAGTAATTCTGAGCTTATATTCATATAAAGCTCGCCAAATAGGAGGGGGGAGAAGACGCACCTATAGAAACTTCAATTTTATAAATTACGCTTGGCATTATAACAAACTGAATTTTTTTTAGCTTAACTTGAAATGTTTTTACAGAATTAATTATAAAGAGTACGCCATTCCGTTGCAAAGTACACTAATACGTATAAATGTTATTCGACAAAATCTTTACTGAATAACTAACAATACGGGTTTTGTTTCGTGTTTTTTAAGAATGCTAACGACAGACAATTTATTGTTAATAAAATTCGCGAAACAAAAAACGCAATATTTTTAGATATGTGCGCTAGAAGTCCTGATCAACTGAGAGACGCAATTATAAATTCCATCTGACTGTAGCGGCAGATAAAGTAAGTATAAAACTCTTGGGACGGATCTTCTTTACACCTCTGCCCTACGAAAATAAAAAAAGATCTTATGCCACAAGTTTAAGCAAAAATAAACAAGATCCTGGCGGAAAGTCTTAAGAAACTTCTAGAATCAAGAAAGCTTTATCTGCGGCTTCTCTGCAGAAATGGACATGCACCGAGATTGTATAGTCTCCCAAAGATCAAATAACCCTAACGTTCCCCTCCGGCCCATTGGGAACTTCACGACCTTACTGCTTCGAGCTCTGTCCAACTATCTTTACCGCGCTCTTTCTCCTCTCGTTGGAAACACGACGACTTTTGTGCACAACTCCAGCGACTTCGTGGACCACGATTTGCAGTTGAAGGTGAGCGCTGAGGAGATCATGGCATCTTTCGACGTCATTACGCTTTTTACAAGTCTTCTGGTTACTCAGTCAGTTGCCACCACAAAGAACGCCCTCGAGAAAGACAATTTGAAGGACAGGACTAGCCTGACTGTGGATGAACTCTGCCGCTTCCTTGAGTTTTGCCTCAGTAGCATCTATTTCAACTTCTAGGGAAATTCTTCGTGCAGACAACCGGAACCGCGATGTGGGCGTCCACTTCCATCGCCATGGCAAATCTTTGTATGGAATCCATTGAACAAATAGCGCTGCAGTCGTTCACAGCAGGTCACAAGGTGTTCTTGGGATATTTAGACGACTGCTTCTGTATACTAAAAACATCTGAAGTGGACAGGTTCCTGACATACCTACAATCTATCGAGCCGGTCATTCAGTTTACCAACGCGAAAACGACAACACCTCGCCTTTTTCGATGTGTTGATAAGAAGAGAAAAGGAAAAATTGACATTTTCTGTACACAGAAAACCGACGCACACTTGGCGCTACCTCCAGCTTGACTCAAACCATCCCAGCAGCCACAAGGCGTCGGCAGTCAGGACACTCTTCTCTAGGTCAAAAACTATTTGCTTGACTGATGCTGACAGAAGAAAAGATGAAAGCGTCTTTGCTGACCTCAAGAAGAACAGCTACACGAGCAGTTTTATCTAACGCACTGCCCGTCGTATCAACAAACATCTTCATCTCCTGCAACCAAAGGCAAGTACGCAGTCCCGGCCATGTACTCGCATCAGCATTTTATGTTTATGTTTATTTTATGTTTACCAGCGAAGGTTTTTTATTAAATAATTTCACAACCGCCAAACCGTCCCGGATCTTTATTTTATTAATTCTGCACTCTTCTAAGAAGTAAACTCTAGTAAGGTTACAAGCTCGACGAGTTGGTACTAGTTGAACATAAAGAAAACATAGTGCTTGTCTGTCTTCTGTGTTAGGTTCCTGTTCTTTTCCTCATCTTTTTGTTGGCTATTTTTTCATCATGTTCTATGGAATCCCTGCCCATTCACGGCTGTCATCCAGTGTTCTTGTTCAGAACTTTCCTAAACCTGCCACGTGTTTGAAAATAGCGTCCTCGCGCTGCATTGGGTCAGTCCCCTACCGTGGTGCAAGTTCACGTCATTAAACGTTTATTTTCGTTCTAAATTCATCTGCTTTTTTATTGGTGACAACATTGCACCAGGCGGAAAGTGTATATAAATCAACGCGTAAATATTATATGCCTAGAATACATATAAGATGACAGTCCATCCTTAGATACGTCTTGTATGGAATCAAACCGCTTATAATGGCATAGGTTTTATGCTTATACTCACTGACAACACAGTTATATTAGAAGGTACCTAAGTATATCGCACTCCAAGTATAAGATCTATAGCATGCGACGATTTCAGCGAATTTGTTTAGAAGTTCCGATGTTGTTCCTTTTATCTTATTATCGCTGTGAACTGGTAAGTGAGAATGAGAAAGTTATCAGTATGTTTGCAACTGCTAGACACTCATTATCTCATGCTTTTTTATATTCAAATTCACTGGTTGTTCTTTTCTCTTTTTTACTCGGCACACATACCGTTTTGGTGGGAATTTGCACACGGCGTAGAAGTTAAGTTGAATGCGCCACGTGGGGCCAGATAAGTGAACTAGAAGCGTTTGTCACAACTTTCTGGCCATGAAGGATTAACTCGTTCGTCTATGCTCCATGATTGATTATACGTACCTAAAGGAGCCAAAATTTCTAACTTTCGAGGATGCCTCACCCCTAATGCGTCGCTGCCAATATACCGGAGCATTAATGCCCTCAGATCATTTGAGGTTCGACTTCGTAAAACTAGTAGACACAAATTGTTTATTTATGATATCCCAAGTATCACGGGCAAACTTCCTTGTCATGTGGCGAACTTCCTGATAGTTTGATTATGACCAAAGTAGTCTGGTCACACCAAGCGCTAAACGTTTGTAAGAGCTGGTTGTTTTAAATCACTGTGAGTTTTCTTTAATGCACAGCGATTGTTAATATTAATTTTAATTGCCTAAATATTTTGTGTGTTTTTCAAAAATATTTTTGAAAGACCAAGTTTACGCAGCACACGTTGTCATGCACACTTTACGACGTTATTATAAAAATTCAGGAACCACTGAATATTCCCCTGTCTTGTACCCAATCTGGAATGTTTGTCGAATGTGATTTAACACTAAATAATTTACAGCTTCCACTGAGCACACTCCAAAGCTAAAGCTTTTAAGCATAGTCTTATATTTATAGACAATCTGTAAAGATATTTTCGCGTCGACAGCCCGCTCGAAAGATGGCGGAGGGAGTATATGGTTTTTAAAAGCGAGCACACATCAATCGTCACTTTGTTTTTAGTTTTCGTTGCAAATTAACTTAAGTCTTTAAATTCAATATTCAAAAGCCACTTGCTAGCATTAGTTCCTCGAAATGACGACTTTTGCCATTACACCAAGGCACAGGCTTTAATATTTGCCACAAATAGCTCGGAATCGGATGTAGCAGTATATAAGGTATATATTAGGGGCGAAGCCCTTAGGGGCTAGGCATGTCCGTGTGTCCGTCCGCCGTCCGGCCGTAGGCCGGCGTCGGATGCTCGTGCTTCCTGCTCGTGAGATCACGTGCTCACGAGCACGTGAGCACATGCTCACGTGCTCGTGTAGGGCAAAAAAAAATTGAAAAAAAAAGATGAAAAAAATTATGAAAAAAGAAAAGAAGAAAAAAAAGAGTAGGGGGTTCTGAGATGCCATCCCATCTGTCTGCTTAAAAAAGAAAAAGAAGAAAACCACACATTCTCCTACTGCCATGAATGAAAAGGACCGAAAAGCTCGGCATGCAGCGCCTCAGCGTCTACGTAGACAGCAAGCTGCTCCGGAGACCAGGGCGCGAGAAGCTGCTGCACAGCGTCAAAAACGCCAAGCGGACCCGGAGTTGAGAGCTCGGGAAGCGGCGGCAAAGCGTCAACGCCGACAGCAAGCAGCAATACCTATGACCAAAATCAGTATCATCAGCACCACCCGAGCTTCGCCCCAATCAACATCATTCACCACGTGGAGATGTTTTGCTCGGCTGCAAAATTAAGAAAACTGTCAAGCGCTGTGTTGTCCGCATAACAAGAGCATGCCTACTATTTAAAACATTGTGCTGGAGTTATTGATATATTGGCGTCACGCACAAGTCCCGTGTCTGGTTTCTATGAAACATCAATGTAGTACACTTCTAAAGGCTGTCTTATGAAATCAATTGAAGTCACAACTATTATCTGATCGGTGTTTTGATTTAGTTCAATCCGTCTGATATTTACTTCGCAACCCATTAATAATACTCTAAAATATTATAGGCACTCACTTGGTTCTTTTTCAGTTATTTCAATTATATAGCATCCGCTTGCTTGGTCCACATGCAAAGCGGTTACTGTGGTTGAAGTTGAACCTGTGGAAAGGCGCTTAGTTAAACAGTGTTTTGTTTACATCAATTTAATAATAAAACGATAAGTAGTACCGCTTTAGTATAGTTTGTATGTATTCCCCGAACTTCTCATTTTCAGCACACAGTTCACTGACAGAAGTTACAGAGAAACATGAAACTCTATGGTATGGAGTAGAGTAAACATACCAATTTGTACATATGTAAATAATACTGCCACACCGGATTTGATTTGTATTTTTGTGCTGCTTTTTATGTTTGTATTTATAATTCAAGACGTCTTTATGTCGTTTCAGTTTTAAAAGATTTATTGTTCGCGTATGGCTAACTAAAAATCTAGAACCTATTTTTGCAAGATATTTAGGCGATGTCATAAAGCGTTTAGTGTTTAGACTTTAATTACAATATCGATATTCACAACAACAAAGGTGACACGAGACAACACTAAAAATTAAAAGAAGACGAATACCTCGCTCATTTCTAATGAACTAATAAACCACAACATATTTAGCGCAAACTGAAAGGCCGCCATAGTGATTGGTAAGCTTCCACTGTGTGAGCCCCTATGTGTATGCGCCTGTTTTAAATTAGGTAACATTTACCTAAACATCGCGTCGCGCGCGTACCTCAATTGCCCATGCAATGTGACGTGCTCATTATACAGACGGGGAATGACAATGATCATTGTCATGCCTGTTGGGGAAAGAGGAAGACAAAGACCATGAGAGTTTCGGGAATGAGAAATGCGTTATATTATTGAAAGGAGCGGAAAAATTATTATGAGAAAGAAAGTTAAAAGTAAACCGTCAGAAAAGAAAGAGAGAATTAGCAGAAGAAAAAGTACAATAAAGAAATCTCTACACGCGTCTCAACACTAATCAAAGTTCGGTCAAGTCATAGACACATCAGGTGAATCTCGGCTCACGAGTCCTCCGTGGCGTGTCCTCGTGAAGGCGGTTGCCTTCGCCTCGATGGTTGGAGGTCGTAGCGCAGACTTTGCTAGGAGCTGTGCATGGCAGCCCCACGTGTCGGAGTCCGGCGAAGGTTCCGTCGACCAGACCGCTGGACTCAGCGCTCCGCTGACCGTGGCAGCTGTTGAGCGATCTGCAGGCCGACCGTTGCGGTCCGTGCTCAGCTTCCAATTGCCCGCTCGGTCGCACGCTCCCCACCTCGTCCTCTTCATAATCTTCTTCGTCTTCGATCGCGGCCGCGGCGCAATCATTGTCATGAGGATCATGACATTTCCCCAACTTTTAAAAACTTCATCTCATGAAGATTTCTGCAGGTGACGACGTCGTTGATACATGGTCGTGGTCGCCATACACGCGCACACACAATCACTTTCTTGCAGCACCCGCGCACGTGTTCGACCAGTATGCACTGATAGTCAAAACAAATCGTTTTCCACGAAGTTCACATTTCAATAATTAACAAAATACTTTTTTCATTTCCCAGACCCTTTTCAATCATTTCAAACCTTGCCCGTACCACTAAAAGGCTCACATTTAATCACTAAATTTGCCCAAAACACGTTTACTAAAATACAAAACGAGATCCCACTTCCTTTCTTGTAGAAACAAGAATCCTATCCTGACATTATACGAAATGTACGTTCACTGGTCACATTACTTAATCTGTTCCCACGTTCCGCGTCGTAAAAAGAAAGGAAACTCCGCTTTAGATCTCAACGCGACTCATGAAGTCCGCTCCAACATTATCAGATCCCTTGATATATTCTACGTGGAAGTTCTGGTCTTGCAGCCCCAGACTCCATCGCATCACGCGACTGTTAGCATGCTTCGCCCTGTTCAGAAATTCCAGCGGTCGGTGATCAGTCTGAATTCGAAATTTCCGGCCATGTAGAAACAACCTAAATCTCTCGACAGCCCATACAATTGCCAAGCATTCCTTTTCTATGGTGGCATAATTCCTCTCTGGTTTGCTCAGCCTCCTGCTAGCATATGCCACAGGGTGTAACAATCCTTCGCTTTCCTGCAGCAATACTGCACCCAAACACGCATCAGACGCATCTGTCCGTAAAACAAACTCCTTTTCGGGATCTGGTGCCAGTAAGATAGGTGACCTCGACAAGCACCTCTTCAACTCCTCAAATGCCTCCTCCTGGTCTTCACCCCACTCGACTTCATTTCGTGCTCCTTTCTTCGTGAGTTCCACCAGTGGAGCAGCAAGATCAGCGTAATTTGGCACAAACTCGCGGTAGTATCCAGATAATCCAAGAAATGACCTGACTTGGCGTTTCGTCACTGGTCGCGGTGCATCTTGAATCCTCTCAAGGATCTCCGCGTTGGGCGCGATCCGTCCTCCTCCTAGCTCGTGCCCGAGGAAGACCGTCTCGGTGAACCCCACCTCACACTTCTTTGGTCGCGCTGTGATGTTAGCGGCTTGCAGACAATCGAAAACTGTTCTCAGAGTTTCCATGTGCTGTGCCCATGAGTCTGACGCTATCAGGATGTCGTCAATATAGTGATGAGCGTCAGCGATTCCAGCAAGTAGCTTCCTCATCAGTCTTGTAAAGATAGCCGAGGCAGTCTTAAGCCCGAACGGCATAAACCTGAATTGGTAGTGTCCACTTCCTGAAGAGAATGCAGTTTTCTCTTTGGCCGACTCCTCCAACGGGATTTGCCAGTATCCTTTCGATAAGTCTAATTTCGAAAAAGAACCTCTTTCGTCCCACGTTAGCAAAGGTGACATCAATCCTTGGGATAGGCTCCGCGTCTACCCTCAAGACGTTATGCAATGTTCGATACTCGGCACCATGACAGAACAGCACACGACAAAACAGCAAGCGACAAAACAGCTCGGTCAAAACAGCACGCGTCAAAACAGCACAGCGTCAAAACAGCACGGCGACAAAACAGCACGCGTCAAAATAGCACGCGACAAAACAGCACAGCGTCAAAACGGCACAGTGACAGAGGAGCACGTGCCACAACAGCACGGCGTCAAAACAGCACAGCGTCAAAACAGCACAGCGACGAAACAGCACAGAGTCAAGAAGGGCACAGCGACAGAAGAGAACGGCGTCAAAATAGCACCACGGCAAGACAGCACAGCGTCAAAAACAGGATATTGAAAATATAGCTAGGATTTGGCGTTTTCCGTTTTTATTATTTTGAAATTCGCCGTACTTTTTTTATTTTGATTCCAAACAGAAGTTTTCGGTTTATTAGGGTGAATATTTGTAAACTCATAAACATCTCGGTTCTTTTTGGTTTATAGACAAAAACCAGTATACTTACGAAAAGGTAATATTTAAAAGCGTTTGTTTAAAATGTATAGTGAGTAAGCCAGGTACTGGTTTTCATGATTTGTTGCCGTCTGTGAAAGCCGACGCGACCTGTTCTGCAAGACGCACTGGGGCCCAATCGTGATCTGACATTATCGTCGTGTGCTTGTATTTGTACGCAGGACGAACATGAGCTTCACTACCACTTCGGTAAGAGAGGCAAATATCAAAATCTAGAAATTTGTAAGCACTGTACTCAGTGCGTTCCCCCCCCCATTTTTACGACTGCGAGAGGGGTAAATTCGCGCTGACCACAGAAAAGGCAATAAATCAATCGTATTTATGCCCTCCTCCACTAGACGGAAGCTAGGGGTCTTAAAAAATGTGCGGCATTTATGAACGCCCTTAACTTTTTATTGTTCAGTTCACGATTTAACTCTCTTCTTTGAACAAAGAATTCGGCACACAAATAACTATCAGGTGAAAAACCTAGATTTCGTCCTGAAGACCCCTGCAGCTCCCGGAGATTTTGTTGGAAAGTTGAACCGATCTCAATGACAAGCTGAAAAACAGCGAAAGGAAGTGTTTATATATACGGTCAGTAATGAGTCACAGTCTCCCCCCCCCCCTCCCCCCACCCGCCCCTTCTAAACGCCACTGAAAATATTGACATTTCCAGTTAAAACCGAATTTGGGAAAAATGAATTCGGCGTAATTTTATCAATTTTATTCGGTTTAAGCCAAAAACGCTGAACCCTAAATATAGCGTATGGAGTAAAAATGAATGTCTCAAAGTAGGCCTTGTAAAGGAATGGAGGGTCTTGGCCAATTCGTCGAAAGCCAACTCGTCGACGGCCAATTTGTCGAATCCTTTCTCTTGGGAGCAAGTTTGGTGTGCGAAGTATCCTCAATGCGCACATGAAGGCTCCCTGGGCAGTACCGAAGCCCCCGCTTGTGCGTATTCTAGCTATTGCTCGAGCAGTTCTGCTAATTTTGACTCGCAAGTTTGCTGGTGATGTCGCCTACAACAAATGAATCAATCTCACGGCAAGTAATGTGCTGTCGTTAGTTGTTAAAAGAAAAAAAAAACAGAAAGCATGTGTGGCAACGGTGTGCTCAGCCCATGCTGTATACCGTATACGGCAACAACACTGAGGTGTGCTGTCCTGTCGCTGTGCTGTTTTAACGCCGTGCATTCTGGCGCGTGCTTCCGTCACTGTGCCGTTTTGACGCTGTGCTGTTTTATCGCGTGCTATTTTGACGCGTGCCGTTTTGACGCCGTGCTGTTCTGACGCTGTGCTATTTTGACGCGTGCTGTTTTGACCGTGCTGTTTCGTCGCGTGCTGTTTTGTCGTGAGCTGTTCTGTCGCGTTCCCTCGATAATCCACGCAAAATCTGTTGGACCCGTCTTTCTTTTTAACGATCACGACCGGTGCATTGTAGGGTGACGTACACCGCTCGATGACTCCCAGCTGTAGCATCTCCGAGATCTCCTCTTCCACTACGTCTTGGACAGCAAAGGGCAACGCATATTGTCTCACCCGGACTGGTTCCTCAGTGGTCAGTTTCAGGTCACACGTAACCAAGTTGGTCTGGCCGGGTCGATCTGAAAACACCGACTGGTATTGTTCAATCAATCTCCAAATCTCGTCCTTTTCCTTGTCATGTAAGTCCTCGTTGACGACGACATCTTGCCAAGACTGTTCTGTAGTGTTTCTTTCGGAAAGAGTCCTCTCGCTGAAGTCTTGCGTCGCTGCGCCGCAACTTGGCCGATTCATCCCGTACTCCTGCCTTTCTTCATATTTTTTTAACATATTCACGTGGAATACTTTCTTTCTTCCGCCCACATCAAGCTCGTAGTCGACTTCATTTCTCCTACTTGAGACTTCAAAGGGTCCCTTCCATTGCATGATCAGTTTATTGTGATCGCTTGGAAGCAGAATGAGAACCAAGTCCCCTGGTCTCAGTTGGCGGTTGACGGTCTTCTTGTCGTAGTATTTTTTGTACTTGCCCTTGGCTTCTTCCAAACAATGGTGAGCCAACTCGCATGTCCCTTCCAGTTTATTTCTTAATTCTAGGACATGGGTGTAGGTCGTCTTGAGGTCAGCTTTGAGAGACTCGTTGGACCATATCTCCTTGAGGATGGCCAAAGGTCCACGTACCCTCCGCCCATAGAGCAACTCAAAAGGTGAGAACTTCAGGCTTGCTTGCGGGACTTCTCTGTAGGCAAACAGCAATGCCGGAAGGTACCTATCCCAGTCTTTGGGCCTCTCCTGACACATTCGTTTCATCATCTGTTTGATGGTCCCGTTAAATCTCTCCACCAGTCCATTCGCCATCGGGTGGTAAGGGGTGGTCAGTAGACGCTTCATAGAAAGAAGTTTGCTCACCTCCTTCATGAGATCTGAGGTGAAGCAGGAGCCTCGATCGCTAAGGACCTCTGATGGAATGCCGTACCTGGCAAACATCTCTAAAAGCGCTTCTGCCACTTGCTCTGTCCCAATGTTCCTCAAGGGAACAGCGTCCGGGTACCTTGTGGCCATGTCCACCATCGTCAAAATATATCTGTTGCCCGAACTTGCTGTTGGTTTAATTGGCCCGATGATGTCGACTGCCACTCGCTTGAATGGTGTGTCGATTGTAGGCATGGTCCCCAGAGGTGCTTTGCCCACTCTTCCTTTTGGCACTGTTCGTTGGCAGACGTCGCACGAGCGAACATACCGCTTGATGTCGCTCTGAATCCCGGGCCAGAAGAACTCTTCTGTCGCCAATGCAAGCGTATTTTTCACACCTTGATGTCCAGACATGATGCCATCGTGTGCCATTGACAACACAGTTGGCCTGTATCTCGTTGGGAGCACTAATTGCTCAATGCTTCTCCCAGTGGCGAACACGCAGCTTCGGAAAAGCAAGTTGTTTCGAATCACCATGTCATATCTTGTGCGGCATCTGTGTTTCCTTATCACCTTTCCCACGTTGTCGAAGCACTTCTTCAGGGACGGGTCATTCCTCTGCTCTCTCGCAAGCTCCTCTGCTGTCGTTTCGAGGATTGGAACCTGCGGTACGTTCAAGGGTGCCTGTCCTCTATCGCTACCGTTCTTCGTCTGTCCAAGCCCGGCGACGCCGGCATGTAGCCTTGTAGAGTGACTACTCGGGACGTGTCCTGATGACTCGGTTCGGTTCTTCTCGATTTTCTGCTCTTCCATGTCCTCGCAACCCAGATGCTCGGTCCGCGGTGGCATTTCGTTGCTCCTCTGTTGGTCGCAATTCCAGGCCGGGTCCGGCTCATGCGCTTCTCTTGCCTGGGGGATGTTGCCAAGAACCAAATCGTACAGTGGGTTGTCAATACACTTTGCGATAACTTTTCCAGTGAAAAAAGGTGTATCAACAAAGATCTCAGCCTCTGGTAGGTATTTTACGGTTCGGTCAAGCAAAAATACAGGGCTCGATTTGCCAGTGTAGCACTCGACAGGGACTAGGCTCTTTTTCACAACTACGGTATTACAGCCAGTGTCCCGCAGCACTGTTATCTTCTGTTCCCCGACACGACCTTCAACTACAGGCATGTTCTCCACCAAGAACTTGGGTGCTCGTCCAACGGCCGCATTTACAACTGGAATCCTGCCTCCATTCTTCAGGGTAATGTAGGAATCGTCCGGTTCCCCTTGCCTTTCATCCGATGCTGTCCATAGACAAGAAACTTGGGGCTTATCACCAGACCTCAGGTTGCATCTTTCAGCTTTATGCCCCGGCTTCCCACAGTGCCAACACGTAGGTGGTCTAGAGTATTTGCTTCGACTCTGGCAGTTCTCTGCCTTGTGCCCTATCTTGTTACACAAGAAACATCGGAGAGTTCTCCTTACATCCTCCTTGAACGCGTTACCGGATGTCCTCATGCTGGTGTTAGACTCACGTTCGTCTCCTTTCGCTTTTACATAGCTCGGTTGAACTTGCGCCTCTAGAAATACGTCAGCCTTTCCTGCCAGATCGTCTAGCGTCGTGCAGTCCCTCTCTTTCAAGAAAACGGTTAGCTTGCTGGAACATGTTGTAATAAACTGTTCGATGAGCATCGTCTCTCGTAGCGCCACGAAGCTCTTCTCCACTTCTGCAACTTCCAGCCATCTATCAAAATATCCGGCCAACCTCGCCGCAAACTGTCGTCTAGTTTCTCCGTCTCCCGGTTTCGCATCACGAAATTTCTCACGATAACCTTCTTTGGTATATCGGAACCTCTGTAGCAGCGCCAGCTTCACCTTGGTGTAATCCATCGCGTCCGCAGGAGTCATGCGACCAACGACGCTCAATGCCTCTCCCGTTAAACATAAACTCAGGGTGGTTGCCCACTTCTCTTGTGGCCATTCTAGACCTGTCGCCGTACGCTCAAATCTTTGCAAATAAGCGTCGAGGTCGTCGCGCTTCTCGTTGTATTGCGGAATAAGCTTATGAGGGCTTGCCCGGTGACTTGGCCCAGCTGAATTACTTCGGTCCCCCTCGTCTCGTGCTTCGCGAGTTTCTCTTTCCTGAGCCGCAATCCGTAACTCTAAAATCTCGCGTTCTTTGTCTAGTCTGATGGCTTCGGCCTGACATGCGCGTTCTCTCGCTTGTTGTTCTTCTTTTGCCGCCTCGCGCGCCTGTGCTCGCTCTTCTCTCAAATAATTCTTTTCTCGCTCGACCCAGTTCCTGAGCTCTTCCCCAACGTACCCTAGCTCTCGTCCGGCCGCCATCAGCTTCTCAGTTTCTACAATCCCGGAACTAGCCATGACAGTGCTCCCGCTCTCCCAAACAAGCGTGATCCAATAACTGGGCTAATATCCTGGCAGGCTCGCCAAATTGTCACGCCCGTTGGGGAAAGAGGAAGACAAAGACCATGAGAGTTTCGGGAATGAGAAATGCGTTATATTATTTAAAGGAGCGGAATAATTATTATGAGAAAGAAAGATAAAAGTAAACCGTCAGAAAAGAAAGAGAGAATTAGCAGAAGAAAAAGTACAATAAAGAAATCTCTACACGCGTCTCAACACTAATCAAAGTTCGGTCAAGTCATAGACACATCAGGTGAATCTCGGCTCACGAGTCCTCCGTGGCGTGTCCTCGTGAAGGCGGTTGCCTTCGCCTCGATGGTTGGAGGTCGTAGCGCAGACTTGGCTAGGAGCTGTGCATGGCAGCCCCACGTGTCGGAGTCCGGCGAAGGTTCCGTCGACCAGACCGCTAGACTCAGCGCTCCGCTGACCGTGGCAGCTCTTGAGCGATCTGCAGGCCGACCGTTGCGGTCCGTGCTCAGCTTCCAATTGCCTGCTCGGTCGCACGCTCCCCACCTCGTCCTCTTCATAATCTTCTTCGTCTTCGATCGCGGCCGCGGCGCAATCATTGTCATGAGGATCATGACAATCATGACTTCGATGTGACTTCATTTGTTTTAAAACAGAATGTCTTTATACGCTTATTTTCATGAAAAACTGTAAAGCTCGGCTGTTACACGTAGGTTAAACTTATGTACAGCATATTGGCCATGGAACCTATGAATAAAACACTAATATCAGAATTCCCCAGACGGAACTTGGGACCAAGTGATTCCCAGTCAGACACTATACCGACTGAGCTAGCAGAGTGCAGAGCAGTGCATGGAAACAATCAACAAGATTGTTTTTATTATACAAACCTACTAACTTGATTATTCTGGTAAATACGGTTTGCAAAAATCTGTTTAGCAGCCACCACACATTTTCTGTGTGTTTTACGAGTGGGGCGGGTATGAGCCCCACCGCACATATTATGTGTGTTTTGATCTCAACACACAATTTGCACTCCGGTCTTTGTTAGCTTGATTAAGCTAGTTCAAATGTGTGTTGTATTTGATGCGTTATTTTCTTAAACAATTTCAGCTGTCACATTGAAACGGATGTGAATGCGTGGGAGAGTAGGGTACACACGCCCTAACTCTAAGTTGGACAATTGGCGAGGAAGTCAACGGAATTTCTGATCACCGCAATTGGACAAAGTCCAAATCAAGCGCAGCGCTGGCCCATCGCGGCGGCAAAGAATCTCGCCGACTTTCACGCCGAATGTCCAACTTGGAGCCCACATACTCCTCTTCTAACCGCGTGCATACCCGGGTGTCATGGGAGAGTGAGGTACATGTTCCGTTCTCCTCTTCTTGTCGCGTTTATGCCTAGGTCGCGGGATAAGTTTCTTGCTGGATGCGCTAAGGTCTTCACAATGCCTCGCAAGAAAAAGGAGCGAACTGAAGATGAAATAGCTGAATAGAAGCGGTGACATGCTGGGGAGTGTGACCGTGCTTGACGTGCAAGAATCGCAGGAGAAGATAAACCGACGTTTGGCTCAGGAGAGAGAAGCGAGCCTTCATGGAATACAAGCATGTTAACACACTTCAACCTAGTCTCCTTCAAAACACCTCAAGAAAGCAACCCCGTTCTTATTAATATATATGCATGCGTTTGCGTCAAATGTCTCTTGCTTGTGTTAGTGTTCCTGCGTATCTGTGCATGTGTGTGCGCGCGTGTGTCTTTGTATGTTCGGAAACGTACCACGCATTACAAAATGCTAGCAGCATCGTGTTAAATGCACGATAGTGTGTGAAATACTACATATAAGTGACAAATGAAACTTTGAATGCCGCTCAAAGACAAATATTTTTGAGCGATCGGTGGATCAGACCGTGATTTTGGCTCTAAGCGTCGAGCGTGGAAGCTCTACGCTCGGAGTGACGCCCTGTTTGCCGCGCTTGAGTTCACAGGTGCCCAAGATTATATTCGGCCAAATTTCATTTAGCATTTACGTGTGCCTAGGGCATACGTCAGGGGCACCTTCTGTTGAAATGTGGTAGATGTGACAATAGTTAACCTTTTATTAAAAATAACAAACAAGCTTGTAAAGAGGGAGATTATCCGGTGTCGTCCCTCTGCATATATGTGGGCTGTATAACACCAGATCGCACGACAGGAGAGCACCGCGACATAAGAGCGCGTGTCGTTAGAGCGTGCGTTACGAGAGCGCATGTGCGCGCTTTGGGAATAATTGATATTGGGGTCTTCAAAATGCAACTGCCCCACATTTCCTGAATAGTATCGTATGATCAACCTTTTTGTTGAAAACGCAAAATTTATAAATCTAATGGAAGCCAAGAAAATTTCAAAACGCGTGGTAAAAACGCATACTGAATGGAAGCTCCCTGAAGTAATGCTCACTGTAAACCCGGCTGATGAGGAAAAAGTTCGCCACTCATTTGACAGGAGCAGAGAAAGGCAGAGGCACACAATTGGACCGCGCTTAAAATCAAATTGCTTGTCCTATTAAATTAACGGCAAAACACGAATATATTGACACAACTATGCTGTGCAAGCTACCGTAGAGCACACTAGCATATACAGTCGGTCAAAGATAGTTATTGCTTTATTGTTCATGTGCCGACTACTTTTAATATCAAATAACCGTTTGATTGAATTAAGTAGTGCACACTCGAATTAGAGATGAAGAGCAGCCTTGTGAGACACATTAAACTGGGCGAAGTTGCGCAAGCGTGTTGAACGCGGCGGTCTGCAGTCACATCATTTAGGATAATATATTTTGTTTAGGTTATCTATCCTAACTCTATACATTGAAGAAGACCAAAAGAAAAAATAGAAGACGAAGCAGCGCGAAACATCTAGGGGGGGGGGGAATAAGAGAAAAAGGAGAACGTCGGAGATTAAGATGGCGATGGATGCGTTTTGAGATTTCTTCGGAAGGTTACATAATTTGGCGCAGTCGACAGGATCCAGAACATGTGGGTGCAATTTCTGTAGCTCGGGACCTAGACCGAGTGGTTTTCAACCGATATCAAGTTCAAGATGAACGAGACGTGGAGCTGGCAGAGCATGTCACATGACAGGAGCTCATCGAACTCGTCCTCCAGAAAGATACCATTTCTTCAGAGGAGTTGATGGAAAAGGGGTCAGACAAGATTAACATACAAATGGCTGTCTTTCACAAGCTTGTGTTGCAGCGAGTGGCGACTCCGGCACCTACGGTCCCACAAGCGTCTCCGGCTTCTGATGTTTCGGCAGTGCTCCAAGCGATTCATGCTCAACAGCAGCAAATGTCACAACAAAACATCATTATCCAAAGCTTGATGTCAACGCTCAACGTGGAGAATAAAAGGCCCAGAAACGAGGTGGTAAAGCCAGACAACATCGACGGGAAATCAAAGAGTCCAGAAGGTTTGATTGCTTTCTTCGAGTACGCCTGCGAAACAAATTCCTGGACTTCAGTACGAGACCGCGTACAAAACATGCGCCTTTTGCTTGGAGGAGTAGCCAAGCAATGGTACGAGTTACGCTTGGTTGACTACGCTGACGAGCCTTGGAACGAATGGAAATCTAACTTCTCGACTACGTTCCAAGAAAATGCTGTAGAAAGGTGGGACCAAGCCATGTTATTGCATTTCAAGCCTGGGTCTGGTACTCTCCTCGAGTATTTGTTTGAAATGAGAAGGCCACTGCAGCTTGTTGAGCCTAAATTACCTTAATCCGCCACTATTGCGCTCGTCACCTATGGGTTACCATGAGAATTGCAAAAACAAGTGCAAGTAAGAGCACCGAAGACCATCGAGGACTTGCTGCAGTCATTGCAAGATTTTTCTTACCGCCCGGATAACAGAGCGGTAGCGGACTCTCGCGCTCCAGCACCACCAACCGCTGCTCCTGGGAGAAGTGACCAGTAGCGCAGACAACCAATGACCAGCTTTGGTACAGCCTATGTTCCCAGGAGAGGTGAACAGTGGAGCAGACAAGCTGCTGAACAGGCTTCGCGAACCCCATTTCACTCGTCTGCAGTGCACTTCGCGCATGCTGAAGTGTCCCAGTCCACCTCCGCTATCGACAGCGAGAACTCAAAAACGAATGAAAAAGGGTTCGCAGTCTAACCCTAAGACCCAAATCGAGACTGTGTGTCTAACTTCTCCATGTTTGCTACATATCCAGATTTGAGTCAATGGACTACAAATGAGTGCTCTTGTAGATACGGGAGCTTCCATTTCTATAATCAAGAAAGACAGGATCTCCCCAAGCCATATATTTAATGGAAGGCAACTCTTTGTTCGGAGCTACGGTGGCCACACAAGGCAATACTCCGAGTGGGTCAACGTGACAGTCAAGTTCCAGTCTCACACAGCAGACACCCAAGCCTTGGCAATCGACGGAGTGGAGTACGATTTTCTTTTGTCATGCCCAAACATAAAACAACTGAAGTTGAACTTTTACTGGAACGACACGGTTTCTGTTGGCCTACCACCTGGATGCTCGACAGACTCAGAAGGTACCACCACTTCTCTTCGCACGATCAGGTCAACTGACGTGGTGTCTAAAACCCATCCAGAACTTGTGTGTGTAGGGGGATATCCACCGTGTACTCCCAAGTTTGAAGTACCGTTCGAGCTTGAAGACAAAACTGTGGTGAAGAAAAAACCTTACAACCTGACGCGAGAAAAAAGACGTGGCTAAAACAAGAGCTACAGAACCTACTGGATTCTGATAGCATACGGCCTTCTGTTTCTCCATTCGCATCTCTCATCACTATCGCTCCAAAAGAAGATGGAACATTTCGCCTTTGCATGGACTACCGAGCAGTGAACCAACAGACGTCACTAATTCCTTTTCCAATGCCTCGGATTGACAGTATAATCGATGAAACAGGAGGCTGCAAGTACTTCTCTAGAATTGATCTATGTAAAGGGTTTTGGCAGGTGCCTCTTCGAGAGGACACCAACAAGTTCACAGCGTTTATAACGCCATTCAACATCTATGAATATAATCGCCTGCCCTTTGGATGGAAAAATTCACCTAGCTGGTTCCAAAAGGTGATGAACACCGTCCTCGAGCCTTGCCTGGAAAGATTCTGTAATGTCAATGTTGATGATATCATCATATACTCAAATACAGAGAGCGAACACGAGGAGCATTTGGCACAACTTTTGTCCACCCTTTGTGAGTCCAAACTCAAAGTCAACTTCAAGAATAGTGCATTTTTCAAGAACAAAGTTGCATTTATAGGCAGAGTTCTGGACGAAGCAACGAAAAATATGAAACAAGAGTCAGTTGCCCGTATTTCTCAACTTACCAAGCCCTACGACGTGCACTTGCTCCATGTATTTCTCGGCCTTGCAGGACATTTCAGATCATTCATCCAGGACTATGCTACGAAAAGCCGCTGCCTGCTCAAGTTGACTCAGAAGGAAACTAAGTTTGACTGGACCAAGGAGTGCGAAGACACGTATCAGGAGTTTGTCAAGATCATCTCATTCGACCCGGTTCTGCGCTTGCCGGATTTCAATCTACCATTCGAGCTGAACACAGATGCTTCACACTACGCAACAGGTGCAGTGCTCTACCAACGTGACATCAAGAAAGCGGATTCCCAACAGCTACAGGTCGTGGGATACCACAGTTCAACTTTAACGAAGACTGAAGTGAACTACATCACCTCAAAGAAAGAAGCCCTGGTGGTGCTGAAGGCGGTTAGATATTTCCGTTCCTACCTGGAAGGTTCAAAATTCAAGCTCTTTACAGACCATGAAGCCCTCACCTTTCTACTCAAAATGACTGAGCCAAAGGGAAAGATAGTTCGCTGGATTAATGAGCTGCAGCAGTTTGATTTTAAAGAAAGTCATCGCCCAGGCGCTTCCTTAAAGGACGCCGACGCGATGTCACGACTTCTGCTAACGTCCTCTGTAGGGTCACCCGAAGTAGTGAGTTTATCAAAACTCTGGGAAGGGACAGAACAGACAGAACTTGGCACAAAAGGAAAGTTTCTCGTTCCATCCACAATGGTTACTCAGATTCTAGAATTGTAGCACACAAGCCCAGAGTCAGGTGGTCATGACAGGTTCTGGCGGACTTATATGAAGCTGACCAAACCGTTCACGTGGTCTCACATGAAAGATGACACAAGACTCTACATCAAGTCCTGCCACTAGTACCAAATCTACAAAGTTAAATACCGACAACCTACAGGTCAAATGAAGCTACCTCAACACTCCAGGACACATTTTGAAGTGCTTCACCTTGACTTCGCACAGATAAAGAAAAAGGGCGAAGGTGTGAAGAAGACGCAAGCATTTCTACTGTGCATCGACGAGTGTACTCGAATGGTGGCAGCAAAACCAGGTAGGAAAGACGCTAACAGCGTGATCTCTTTGCTGAGCAAAGAAGTGTATCGCAACGTACAGGTTGTCGTTTCGTACAATGGGCCAGCCTTTCGTAGCCGCAAACTAAAAGGATGGGCAGAAGACCGCGGGATAGCCCTGCGATTCACGGCACCTTACCATCTTTTGGCAAATGGCCTAGCGGAGCGCGCTATTCAAGACATAAAACAATACTGTGAACGACTAAAATTTCGCGGGGACCTAATTTTCGCGAATATCGCGAACGCCTACAAACGCGAAAATACGTCCCGCGAACAATTCGGGCACTATGTGAACGCTACGGATGCTACACTCGATTCGCGAAAATTCAGAACCCGCGAATAATTTCAAATTTTCAGCTTTGGCCCGATTCGAGAACATTTGAGCCCGCGAAAATTAAGTTGTTTACAGTATATGAACATGTACCCCAACTTTCCAGGTGGCTGGAAATGTTTGATTGAGGCTGGTATAGCACACCATAATCGGTCCTACATGGCAGGGTTGGGATGCAGTCCTCTCTTCGTAATCTCGGGAAAAGCTCCGCTGCTGCCTGCTAACAGCCTGCTTGGGATTGCTGGACGAATCGATATCAAGGAACGCAGAAAGACCGATGCTCAACAAGAAAACTATTGGTACCAGATGAAACGGCATATCGATGAGCGACACAGTACTGAGCTTCCGAAGATACGGGTGGGTGACTTTGTCTTGGTCCGGAAAGGCCTGCCAGGATCTGCTTCACAGTTCAAGGGGCCTTACCATGTCATCAAAATCGCAGTGCAACAAAACCTTCTGAGAACGGTGTGGTACGCTGGACCGAACAACACAGTTGAAGTAGCGCCGATTACCAAGATCTTTAAATATCATTCCAAGGAGGAATGAATCCACAAGCCGAGGAGAGTGAGGAAGACCAAAAGAAAAATAGAAGACGAAGCAACGCGAAATATCTAGGGGGGGGGGGCGAATAAAAGAAAAAGGAGACCATCGGGGATTAAGATGGTGACGAATGCGTTTTGAGATTTCTTTGGAACGTTACATGTGATAAGCACTTGAAACCAAAGCGCGTTATGATTTCGAGTTATGAGATAAATGATCAGTTTCAAGAAAAAGACAAGAAGAAAGACCTCAAATATAGATAAAAAAATTAAACAGAAAAAGGTGAAGAAACTTCTATTCCTATTGTGTGAGTTGTTAGGAACTTTTACACTTAGCGCAGCCGACAGGATCCTTTGAAAGATGTGAATCCAATGTGTTTGTCTCATAGAGAAGGACAACCTATCTTGCAGTTGTACAAAGAGAAACAACGGAGCTCATCACATTTCTTTCCAGTAAAATAGGAGTGTCTTCAGAAGACATAAATCGAAAAAAAAACATTGAAATCGATCGTCAAGATGGTGGATTCCCAAGAGTGGTTCCTGAAGCTGACCACCACATCACGTCAAGTAGCTTCGGCTAGCCAGGACATGACAGCTGTAGTTATATACTCAACTGCTACAAATGCAAGTACCTCAACTAGAACAACATATACGCTTCATGACCATTATGACAGAAACTTTGAGAGCGCACACACATAGACTCGAAGAAACAGTGAATGTAATACAACTGGAGGGGAGTCTTTCACTGAGAAATTCAGAGGCACTGATTGATGTTCTAGAGGGCTTTCATGGAAGACAATGCACTGTAATGTCAATGGACATTAAGGATCTATACTATTCGCTTGAGAAAGTGCGCTTGATGCAAAGAGTTCGGCAGGTGCTAGAGTTAAACCTGGTAAACTTTCAGTCCAGGACGGGCATCGCCGTCGACAGTTTCCTTTCACTTCTGATTTGTACCTTCAAGCAACAGTTGTTGAATTTAATGGTCAGAAATATGTTCAAAGAGATGGAGTATGCATTGGATCTTCGGTGGCTCCGATGTTAGCAGAAATCTATCTCAACACCTTAGATAGTTGCGTAAGTGAAACACTTAAAGAAAATAACTTGAATGGTTGCATTGTTAAAAGGTACGTGGATGATATCTTTATTTGCGCTTTTCGAGAGAGTGATGCTCAGGGTTTAGAATCGATTATAAAAGCAGCAGCTCCGGAGCTTAGGTTTACAACTGAAAAACCTGAAAATGGAATCCTGCAGTTTCTAGATTTACGCGTACACGTCGAACAAGGTCTTTGTTGGGAATACGGGAAAAAAGCCGGAAAACCTGTGTTAAGTAGAAAGAGTTGCCACGCCAAGTCGGTTAAGGCAGGGGTAGTTAAGTCCTTAGTAACAAACGCGTTGAGTAAATCATGCGCTCATTTCATGAGTAGTGCTGTGAAAGAACAGTGGAGGAGGCTAGAATCCGCAGGATATGAAGAAGACTTCATTAAAAGACAATTAGAACTGAAATTTAACAACGAACCACGGGAAAAGGAAGCAAGAAAGAAAATAGCAGTAATCCCGTATTACCACGGGATTTCCACAACCTAAAGGCTCTCGCAAAAAAGTTCGGCGTGGACGTCGTGTTCTCTGCAGATTTCAGAATGAGCAGTTTGACGCCCTTCCTGTCAGGCCACAAGGGCTGTCAGAAGGCCCATCGGGAACCTTCAGTTCCTTGTAAGGAGAGAGTAGTATATGAGATACCGTTGACATGTGGATTTAGGTACGTAGGACAAACCTCAAGATGCCTCAATGACAGGTTACTAGAACACAAGAGGAATGTACGCATGCATGCGGCACCTCCGAAATAGCGAAACACATAGAGGAATGCAATAATTGTAAAGCGCATTGGTCAGAGACAGAGGTTCTGCATAACGAGCGAAATGACATTAAGAGGGTCGTTAAAGAAACAATAAGAATAAGTTCTATTGGAAACTGCATAAGCAAAGCGTCAATGCAACTTGGACGCAACTCCAAAAAGTTTCTCAGACTTTGAACGGACGCCGTCGGTACTTTTTTTTTTTGAGGCCACCTGTGTATGCGTTTAGAGGCCACCTGTCTGTGTAGTTTTTTTTTTTTTTGGTTTGACGCGACTGTTAGTTTATTCGGGACTTATCTATCTCAAGGTCACTGCGATGTTCCGCAGTTTCCTTTTGTTAAGTCCTCGTGTATATGTGTATGTATATGTTTTTTAGGCCACCTGAGTGTGTGTTTACAAACCACCTGTCTGTTTTTTTGTTTTTTTTTGTGGGTGTGTGCGCTTTGACGCGATTGTTAGGTTAATTCGGGACTTATCTATCTCAAGGTCACTGCAATGTTCCGCAGTGTCCCTTTGTTAAGTCCTCGTCTCAAGTGGGGTTGTTTTGTATCATTTGTGCGTGTTCCATCCGGTTCGAGATGTCTGCAACAAAGGAGTTTATCTGTAGAGTGTGGTTGGGAAAAAAGTTCCGCGGGTACTTAAAGGCTGTTTGAGAAATAAATCGGTTAGCTGAGTTTGAGACGTTCTCTGTGTCTGTTCCTTCTACTAAAAGTTCTTCCAATTTCATCCACCGCAGTCTCAGGTGTAATACAACATGATAAGCCAAATTTGTTCGACGCGAATCTTCAGCTGCTGCTATGTGGCTCGTCTTCTACGAGTATGGCTGCGAAAAGAATTGTTGGATAGAAGTCACCGAACGAATAGAATATCTAAAACTCCTTCTCGCGGGGAACGCCAAAATGTGGCAGGAATTTCGTGTCTGCGAGCACGCAGACGACCTATGGGATTTATGGAAGGAGAGCTTCAAGACTTAATTTGAGAAAAATCCGGTTAAACGATGGGATAAGGCACTCCTCCACAAGCATCGAGGAGGCAGCTTGCTGAATTGCTTTTGAGAAGCGGAGACTTCTTCAGCTTGCTGACCCCATCTTGCCAAAAACATCTATCATCCCTCCGGTCATCCATGGCATGAGCAAAGATGCACAGAAATGAGTCCACGCAGAGAACCCCGAGAACCAACGAGGACCCTCTGCATTCACTGAAGGGAGTGTGCACGAACTACTTCACTCCCTTCAGGTAACAACGACCAGTCAATATCCCCAGAAGTTGGACCTTTGACTCTCATCGTGGCAACTGGCTCCGAGCAAAACTGGCCGGTAGAAAGCCTTGGATGAACAATTCAAGAGCCAATTGACTGAAGTACACTGTAGACAGTGCCGGTGAGGACCAATAAAATAACGAGTAGTGAAGTGTGTACACTCCCGCCCAAAGGTGAAAAAAGCGACTGTCTGCTTAGTAAAGTACAGAATACTCTACGCTCCCATTGTCGTCAGAGGTAGACATGTTGATGCCTTAGTTGACACCGAAGCATCCGTCAGCCTTGTCAATATTATCGTGAACGCAGAAAATATATGAATTGCAACACCCATCGAGATGCACAATTATGAAGACACTGTTAATCGGATAGGACACTGGGCGACATTGGTAGTTGAGTTCTATGAAAAGAAACTTACAGTGGAGGTTCTAGTCATACAAGAGGGCGTGTTCGTGTACATTTTACCGCGAACTGATATAAAGCCCTTCCCAATGAACATATCATTTAAGGACAGAAACCCTCTAGAACAGGACGCGGACAAGCAGCCTGTGACCCAAATTCAAATGTTTTGAATTATTAAGATTCCCGAGGAAGTGCCTATGTCGTACCTTGGCCTAATATATGTAGAATTATATCCCCCTGCTACCTTGGTTATTGAGGTTCCTTTCAGACTTCTAAACACTTCTGCAGTGCGGAATAAAACGTTCAGTATGTCCAACGAAAAAAAAATTGTGGCTAAAGCGTGAGTAACAAGGAACGTTAAATGCCGGGATCATCAGAATATCGACACCAACATTCGCATCCTCGATCACCATCGAACCCAAGAAGGATGGCACTTTCTGGCGTTGCGCTGATTACCACCAAATTAATTACGAGACAGTAGTGTTCTCTTTCCCGATGATACGCGTAGACGACACCATCAACAAAACAGATGGATGCTCGCGGTTTTACAAGATCGATCTCTGCAAATGTTATTGTCAGGTTCCCCTATAAGAAGACACCAAGCACTTCACTGCATTTGTGAATTTGTGATGACATGTGATGTCTACGTGTACAACCGGCTAGCACTCGACTAGAACTCTGGAGCCTGGCTTCAAAAGATGATGAATGAAGTGCTCAAAACCTTTTGGAAAATTTCTGCCATGCCTGTGTCTATGACATTTTCGTCCGATTCTGAACAAGAGAAGAACACATAGAACATCAATCTCGAGTTCTCGAAGCACTCAGTAAAGCCAGGTTGACTAAAAACATAAAAAAAGCAAATTCTTCCTAAGAATAGTGAGTTTCTCGGTCGACTTTTTGCAAAAATACAAAAAGCACCAACAATGAATTAGTGCATAAAATATAAAAGCTGATGAAGCCCTACGATCTACATTTACTTTGCGTTTTTCACGGGAGTGCTGGACATTGTCCGGCAATTATAAAACCTTATGCTACGAAAACATAGTGCTTGTGCACACTAACTCATAGAGATACGCGATTTCTATGGTTCGCTGAGTGCAAAAGGATGTATCAGTACCCGGTCAAGGTTATCTCTTCTGATACGGTCTTGATACTGCCAGACTTCAAACTTCAATCCAAACTTGTTACTGATGCTTCACGTTATGGCACTAGGAATGACCTTTATCAGAGACGTGTAACAGTGCCTTCTAATCGAGAGTTAAAACTAGTTCTCGGTTACTCGTGCACTTATTCCAAAAGCCAGGAAAACTACGCCACGACAGAAACGGAAGTCCTAGCAGTGCTCATGGTCCTGAGGTATTTTAGAAGCCACCTCGAAGGTCAACAGTTTAAACGTGTTACGTAAAATGAAGCTGTAACTTACTTTTTGAACTAAACTCAACCGAAGGGGCGACTGTGCAGATGGTCCTGCGAAGCTCAATAGTTCTCGTTTTACGTTACCCACCAACCTGGAGAGAAGCTTCCCGACCCGGATGCCCTCTCTCGCTTACCCTTCCGAGTGAAACTCTCACTGGGAGCATGAACCATGCCTGACGTTCGCAAGGTACCCTGGACATGAAACTACGTGGTGGGAAATTTTATGTACCGGAGTGTTTGGTTTTCACAAGTTTACAGCTTTACCATGCCAGTTGTGTATCAGGAGGACATGACGGTATTTGGTCAACCTGTTGCAAATTGACACGATTCATACTTAAGAACATGGAGGACAACATCGCAAACTATGAGCACACTTGCCATGTCTGCCAAGCAAATAAGCACAAGTACAAACCTTGGGAATTCGAAAAGGCAATGCCTAAATACTCTCACATTCCCTTCGAGATCAGTCATCTTGATTTTGCGGATATGAAAAAGAACGCAGAAGGAGTAAAGAAAACGCAAGCATTTCTAATTGCCATTGATGAATGCACGAGCATCATTCCAATCAAGACGGGTAGAGAAGACACCAAATGTGTAATTTCACTGATGCACTAGACGTCTTCCATTACGCAAATGTCATTGTTTCAGATAATAGACCGGCCTTTCGCAGCAAGAAGTTCCAAGGATGTGCAGAAGAATAGAAAACAAATTTCGTTTCCGCTCCCCATAATCCAGAATAGAATGCATTGACTGAAGAGGAGGAGGAGTACGCAAGATAAAACAATTCATGTCAATGCACCCCGAATTCACAGGGGGATGGAAGTGTGCTTGAAGCAACGGCTGCACAAAACAAACGTTCTCACACACCTGAATAAGGATGAAGTCCACATTTCGCTTCATGCGGTGAGAGCCAATGGCTACCTGCGGATCACGTTCTCGGCTTAATAGATAAAATAACACTGAAGCAACAGAAACTACTCCCACTGCAGCAAGAAACATGTCGATCAAGAATGAAGAGGAATTACGACACACGATACCGAAGTGTTGTTCGAGAGATACAACCCGACGACATGATTTTATTGCAAAAAGTCCTGCAGGGTTTTAAGGGCGCCTTTTTTGGTCCTTACATGGTTATCTAGACATGAGCAAACAAGGATTCCTCAATACGTTCTGCTACATGGGACAAAACAACACCGAAATGACTGCTATAAGAAACATCGCTTTGCTTCTCACCCCGGGGGGGGGGGGGGGGTTGAGGACGAAAACCACGACGTATATATATTTCCAAGAAAAACACAAGAACGACGAGGATAGATAGAAAAATATTAAACAAAAGAGGGAATAAACCTCCATTCTTATCGCGTAAGTTATTTGTGACTCGTACCTTGATCATCTAGAACCTTAATATATCTTGATCTATAGCAAAAAGGCAGAGCGGAAATAGCAATGACATCCTATTGAACACATATAGTAACACCTTGGATAATGAAACTCAACGAATTTTAATTGTGATAAAATCATGATTTAAAGCGTGATTTAAATTAGGTCGGCTTTATTGCGGTAACTTAAATCAAACATTTCCCACGAATTTGATCCCAAAATATTTCTTCATTTACCGTGTGTCTACATTTTATTACTTTCTTTATAAATTTACTTAGTTTTTATCAGTCTGGCACTTATATCAGGCTGACACGAGCACAAACCGGTGGTCTATTGAGGAAATCTTTACTTTGGGCTTTCTTTCTACTATCCACGTCATTCGTATATTACATAACGTCTTATTGCATCTAAATAAGAATGCGAGAGAAAGGAACGAAAGCTAGAAAAGTAATGTCATATTGCGAAGAAAACCTGAACGCGAAAGAAAAAAAAGTTCTTTCACTAAGACAAACCATACAATTTTTGTTGTAATAGAACGGGGTTACTCAATAAAAAGTTGCTAATTAGATTTACTTTAAATTTACATTGAATATTTTTTCCTGTCATTTTCACTAATTGAACGGATTGGTCCTGCGATGTTCAAAAACAAATCTAGTGTTTGAAAAATAAAATTTTATAGCTAGTTTTTTTTAAAGAATTAATCTAACTTATGAAATAAATCTGATTCAAATAAGATATTTCCAAAGAGATAATGTATTTTCCATCCTGCAGAAAACTAATGTGTTTTGCGCTCACACAAAAGACGCTATATTTTATACCGATAAAACAACAAGACCACTGCTTGGGAATTTAATGTTAGTACTGAGATATTTTATATGAATCAGAAAATGTAGCACAAAACAGCCGTAGTATTTTGGTTATTTAATTAGCTCAAGCGTAACGGCTAAATTACCAGCCCTGACATCCCTGCTGCTAAGTTTATGCTCATTGCCCAGTGGTGCACTTGAGAGCATAAGGTGAACGCCTTTTTTGTTCTCGTCGAATATGATGCGTTCTGCTTATATCTAGGCAACATTGTTCGATGCATCTACGAACTCAAAACGAAAACGAAAAACGCACAGATCTGTGATACGTTAGCAGTATATAGTTTTATCCGCGCGCGTAATGGCATGTGACGCAACTGAGCTTTAGAGATATCTAGGCAAACAACCACGAAATAATGTATGAGGTATTTTTCCGATATGTACATCTATAAGCTTTTTCTCACCTTCAGGAGATCTAATTTTAAGGAGGTTTTTACCTGTATAGCCATCCGACCACTGAAGAGCCAAGTTTGTCTGACTGGAGAAAACAAGAAAAGTCTGCATCTCATGTCTAAAATACTCAAATATGCACAACCACAAGCCAAATTTAATTTTTGAAGCTATTGTTTTTTAAACTGTGCTAGTGGCGGATCAATAAAAGGTTGAAACCTGAAGAAGTCCTGTTATGTGCGTTTTGTGGCCATTGTTCCGCTGCTTTAAGCATGTCAATTGTTTGCGTTGTTTCTTTATTTTTATTTTTTCAGTTACCTGACTTACCTAACGATAACTCAGGTAACTAACTAAAATATATAGATTTATTTAATAATTATGAAAAAATAAACGTAGATTCACAATGAGAAACTTGCTGTGCGTCATCGAAAACCTCTAAATCAGTTAATTTTATAACCACTTGAAGCACGAGCGAAGCGTAGGCGTGCGCAGTGAGGTACCACCCATGCAGTAGGCGCATAGCTATCGGTGAGAAAACGTGCATGATTTTATTGCTATTCGCGTTTTTACACCGTTAGCTTTGCGCCTGATGTACGGGTGGCAACTTAGGTGCACCCCGCGCATCCGACACGCTTCAGGAATTTCTAAAAATTAGTGATTTAGTGGTTTCCGATGGCGCTCAACACGTTTCCAACTGAAACCTTACGTGCTTTTAAATAAATATAAAGTTAATGAAGAGATTTTAGTTAAATATCCCTCCTATCTTGAGGATTGTACCCCTTTGTTACGTCTGCCCTAGTGTACAATTCAACTGAACAACCTGCAGTACATTTTACGGACGTTTTGTCATAGATATGTCCCAATAAAAATAAAACACCTTGTATATCCGAGAGAGTATTCAGTCAATGTTCTTTTCGATATTTATAGGCTGAAAGTATCACAACGACTTCTCTTGGAGAATTGAGAAATGCATTGCGCACTCTAAATTTAAAAAGGAACGAAAGAATTTGAATAATTGCGTGCTGCTGGCAATAGCGGTGCTATCTGGAAAGCGGGCTTTTCGAAAGGTCCACTACTCAATTTTGATGTGTAGGCACATAATACTTTTCTATTGAGTTTTGAAACGCCCTGTCTCTAAAGTAGTATAATGACAAAATTGGAGGAGTAATAGTGTAGTTGGCAACTTGGAAAAAAATATGACACAACACGGTGTATCACCGCTTCACGTACAACCACATTTGCTATATTAGGCCAAGTGTCCTAGTCAGAGTTACCTCAATTCCTTGTGAATTCTGCGGTTACTGAGGCAAGTGATTACCTCTTCATGTGGTTTTTAAGGTAGTGCAGTGTCATTATTTTAAATCAAGCTAACGTCACATGAAAAGTAACTGAAGTACAATATTATTCCCTCCATACGAATTATAGGAATATTAAAGCCTTTTTCATAACAGGAGGTACACAATTCTACTACTAAAAGGTTCGAACATACATTAGCGGAATGATGTTACTGTAAATAAGTATTATCGCTCATCGAGGTATCTGTACGGGCTGGTTATTCTCGCGTATGGCAACAATAAACATAGATAATATAAAAAATAGCGACTTTACTTTCAACCTACAAAGAAAAATTATTTACATAATAATCACTTAGAAAATAAAAAAAAACTTCAAAAACGTGTATTGTGCTTTTTTTGTTTCAACATTATGGCTAATCTAGTCTGCTTGTTTTAGTGATTTAAAATTTTATTTTGTGTCACAAACTATAAATGATCTGTGCGACGCTTTTCTATCAGAGACTGAATAATCTGTGCCTTAATGTGGTGATTTGGGCCACATAACACGTAGCTAAAGAATACAGCCAAAATTTAACTTTGGGGTGTTATGTGCTAAACCAAAGAAGGCCATCTGGCACGCCTCAGCGAAGCACTGATGATTAATTTCGACCATCTGGGGATATCTTTACATGAACCGAATGCTCGGTTACACGGCACCTCCTTTGCAAAATTCCTCTGTCATATTGCCGGCCCCTCGGCCGGGATTCAAACCCGCCACCTGGCGATCCGTAGGCCGGCAATCTGCGTCGGCGGCTGTAAGGAGTACAGCACCGAAACAACACAAGAAACAAGGCAAAAGGGATCTGTGTCCTTTGTTACTTAATTGATGCCCTCCATTAGCAGATAATTTTCCGACGTGGGTGTAATAGCGAGAAGCTTCAATGATGGGACATATATGTAAATTCGGTTTAGGGCTTATAAATACAAAGGCGACATAGACACAGCAGTGAAGTGCAATGTTTCAACTCCGGACAACCTTGTTAGGTTTTAATCCCGGACTGCGCCAGGTTGTTGGCGCTCATTTTGGCAGTATTGTATATTGCGCAGGATAAACCCGTCTTACTGAAATCCTGCCCGATCCCGTGCATAGTTTTCATAAGCGAAGGGTATATGGCAAAGGTACCCGGAAAAGGGGCTCTTTAAGATAATGAAGTGAAGTGAAATGGTACAGAAGTGGCCAGTACGAAACTTTCAAGGTCCTGCGTAGTTCTGGCTAAAGTGTTTTGTTAGCCCCCTTGATTTTTTTCCTCAAATTCAAAAACATATTGATACGGAAGGAACGCTTTTATTTTGTTCGCATCATTTCATTACTGTAAATTGTAGGTAGATAGTTTAATAATTACCATAAATTTCTTGTGCTTGAGCCTTAAGACAAAATCAAAGAAATAACAAAAAATAAACAACTATATTGAATCGACAATTCACCCCCTCCCCCTTACACTCCAAGAAAATACTTCCGTACACCTTGACCAGTTCCCTCGCTTTCGCAGGCGGCATCAATACTGAGGTAAGGTGACAACAAAAGCACAACAAGCACCCTAGTTTAGAGTATCTTAAACTTTTGTTTTCTCCGAATTTATTCATACTGATTTCTATATACGGATGTCAGTGAAAATTCGCCGTTGACTGGTGGGCCCCTTTCAAAGTCCTTCATGCCATTAGGAGTGCAGCAAAGTACTGGATACCACTTGTAATTTCTGTACAGCGTGTATCAGGTATCGGCTCTTCAAAAACACTTGTTAAAATAAAAAAATAAAAATAAATTGTAAGCTTGAACAGTACACATAAAATGGCATCGCAAACGTAAACCCAACAATGCTCTACCATTTTTCAACAAAATCCATATTCAACGAATGTATCATATAAAAATCTCCCGACCAAAACTACTTTTTATTATAATCAATATCGCGTAATGAATATGTTCTTTCCCCACAACGTGACTTTCTAACTTACACACCAAGCGCAAAATGAAGATGTATGATGGAAGAATTATTTTCAACACCACACACAAAATATTTGATCCGACCAATCTCCCGAATGTTTCCTACAAAATTAAAAGGTAGACTTACTATTGTCCAGCCATTATTACTATTCAAAAATGCAAAAAAGTGGCATCAAGCAAATAGCTTGTCATGTTACAAAAATGAAGCTGTTATGTATTGACATACGTTCCATCCAGTCACATGCTGCTGGTGATAATTTAGACAAAACTATTGTGAAATTAATCTTGTTTTCCCACTTAGGGAGCGGCAGCATGAGCGCTAAATTGAACTTGTCGACAACTTGAAACTCAATTTGATTAAAACTAGTGAACTAAAACGCTCTGAAAAAATTACCTGATTTTAATCAAGATACTTCGAAGTGCTGCATTTTGCTATAGCCGAGATACACTTGCGCAATACCTATGGATAAATATTGTCGTGGATGGAAAGCATGACCGAGAAACGTTCCTTCGCGGTAATGCTCGTGGCATTAGTACAGTGATTCCCGCTAACAAACATAGGTACATTACTGACATAGCCATATAGACCCTCAAAATGAGCTTGCGTGAAGTTAGAGATTTGCGTATGCTCACTCCAGTGGTATAATGGTGGAGATTCGCAAATTTATTTTGCTCTTTACTGGACATGGTGGCGACCCTTCACTCACGAATTTCCAGAACAGAAACCTTTATTAACAAGACAAAAAAATATCTTCCCTCCTCTTCCTTAAACTAACAGATTCTTCACACTTATCAAATTGTCCTCGTAGAGAATCGGTCATTTCACTTGCTCTTTCTGCGTTCAGCTCAAGTATCTTTTCAATGAGTACCAAAGGCAAGATTATCCAAACTTTCTTACGACAAAAAGTTCGTAAATTTATCTTACGACAAAGTTACTTACTTTTGAGTATTCCGGAAGCAAAATGTTGGTAAGTTTTGCGTAAGTTACGGATTTTGTCGTAACTTACGAAAAACTTACGAACATTTTGCTCCGGGAATACTCAAAAGTAAGTAACTTTGTCCTAAGATAAAAAGGTTTCGGCCTTTATAAATAAAACAAACGTGACTATGTGGTCACTGTTTTTTATATTCCGAAACTTTGAAACAAAACACTTTCTCCATACGAGAAATGTTAGAACATACCCCTTTGTTAAACAAAAAGCTCTGAAACTATTGGAGCGATGAAACATACAAGGCTCATCAAAAACTAAGTTATGTTCAAGTATGAATCATCTGAGGGCATTCACTTTTGAATTGTACATGTGCAGCCACTTGTACGCAACGCGTTGCTAGTTACTCGTTACTTTGGACAAGTACAATCGCTACAAACCATTGAGACAAAGTCTACATCTGCCAGTCCTTCAGCAAACACGAGAAAGCCCTGACGTTCTACCGGCAGAGCTCACTGACCTCGTGTCTGCAGTCGTGAGTGCTACAGCTGGTCGAAGGATCCCTGATGCTCTGCGGGCACAGCCCGTTGCACCCTGAATCTACTTCTGCGAGTACTGGCAGCCGCGCGGAAGGAACCCCGATGATCCGGCACCTAGTATCCCGGGGCTGCTTCCCTACACTGGCGAGTGTGATCGAGTCCGAATTTATGAGTGCTCCAGCGCAGAGCCCTCTTTCTTCCTCTTCACGGGCTCCTCCGAATCCAGGCATCGTACTGTCTTCGGAAGAAAAATCTCCCTGCCTGCCCCATCACCCCTCCATCCCTGCAGACGTCAGGGATCCCTTTTGGTCCTGCAACTTCCCCAACGCCCCGTCACCACTACAGTTTGCGAAATGTGTTCTCATTCGCTGCGACAACAGGTACTATCACACCAGATCACCATCACTCGAATCGTTTAATGAAGGCACGCAAAAATTTTAGATAAGAGAATAGGACTTGATCTTCATGATCAAATACTACGAAGCTATCTCAATCGTGGCGCCGCGCCTAGGGGACTAAGCTGACATTTGACTCCATCCCGGAGTACTCTTAGCAAAGGTAAAATTAATGAGTGGAATAACATCTTAATAACAGCATTTCTTGAATTAGAAAAGGGTATTGTGGAAAATAGTGAACGACGCGCCGGCGACCTAGCCGTCACAAAGTTCCAATAGAATGCTGTGTTCCTTAAGGTTTATATATTTTGAGATCGGGAGCGTGGGTACGCTCTTCACATGAGAATTGTGGTTCCAAAAAACGCAACCAAAATGAATTACTGGTTTGTTCAAAAAGGACTAAATGAAATTATCTTAACGAAAAACAAAAATTTGGCACGCGATAACGTGGCAGGCTGATTGGCTGCTCCCTCTAACACTGTCTATCGCAGTAATGACATGATTTACATCTTAGATGACAATAATATCATCCAACTCCGTGCGCAGTTCACCACCTCGAACCAACCACAACGAAGTACACTTACTGAGCGCTCATCTATTGCAGGATCGATGGAACACTCGCTGAACATAGTAAATTTGTCCTGTGTTACTCTATCCGCCACAGGATAGAGTAACTGAGCTTCTGGTCCACTTCAGCTGAATACAATGAATTCCGGAATATAGGAATCTCGATAAATTCGCAAGAATCATGAGACTAACATAGTATTTCCCCAATTATCCGCAAGGCACCAGATAGCGCATTTCTAATACTTCCAATAAATCATGGAGCCCAAAAGAGCAGCGCGAAAAGTACCTCGATATCTACATCGAATCGGTAAAGCGTGATGTAATCACAAGAATATAAACAACGAAACTGCAAACGTCCCAATCTCACTCCTGCTGAACGCATCGCCATCTGTGAACTCAGCTCAAGAGATGATGTTGCGTTACGGTGGCGTTTTGCCCGAAAGTTGGTCACACCAATACGTCATCAAGCACGCGCCTCGAGAAAGAAAACACAAAAAATCACAGCAACGCGGATGCTTCGTCACGGAAACCCGGCGGGGCAGCTCAAGGTCAAAGCGGACGCGCCTCAGAAATATAACACAAAGAAAAACACAGCAACGCTGATACTTCTTCAGGGAAGCCGTCGTGAAGCCGGCGGGGTTCGCAGTTCCTGTTTCAGTGGGGGAGCGTACGTGATGTCATCGCCGGAGCGCCGTAACGAAAAGGAAGACGTGGCACTCTGCTTGTAGGAATGCGCTGCCTTGTAGGAGTGTCTTCGCATTCCTACACGTAAGCAGTCTTAAGGGACACATGCTTACGTCTACAGATTTTTTTGTAGCATCATGGTTGGGAAAAGGAAGTCATAAAACGAGTTTACAATGAAAAAGAAAAAAATAGAGCTGACGTACATCTACGGCGCGATACGAGTTTATAGTTTGCCCCGCGGGCGCCGCGGAAAATGGGCCGCGCTTTATCACGTGACTGGCCGCTATTTGTCACGTGGTGCTTTCCTCTCTTTCGGAAGCTTCATATGGTGTCTAAAAGTTACTTATCCATCTTCGTTTGAAGTGCAACAAAAAACGAAGACTAATAAGCGACTTTCAGAGCCCAAAGGAACCTGCTCATAAAACGCAAGCAGACGTGATAGACCTGTGCGCCGGTCAGATGACGGCGGCGGCGTGGAGAAACGCATTGAGCCGGCGACGCACCACGCTCAGCGTGCGGCGGCGGCGTAGCGCGATGGCGCACAGGTCCACCTCGTGACCAGCAGCGGCTGCCGGGGGCGGCAACTATGAATTCGTTTTGCGGCGTAAATATAGCTCTACAAATTTTTTCTTCGTTGTAAATTCGTTTTATAACATTCATTTTCCATCTAAGTTGTTTAGAACAACATGTATTCTTTTTCTTTGCATATGTATCGTTCAAGTGTCACCTGCCGAATTTTATTAAACATGCTGATAAAGGAGGATTCATAGGCTTTATGGATAAGCAAAACTACCTAGATGAGCGCTTTCAGCCACTAATGAACCAACAGTTTTACAATGAACTTCAAGAAGATCCGACAAACAAATTCACTAAACTAATAACGGAAAATATTTGACTTAATGCTTTATAATGGAGACATTGAGGAGGATATGCTAATGCGACGAAGCCGACCGATTCGAAGGCTGGCCGCTTTGGTACACTACTCAAAATTCACAAACAAGATTTCTTTGTCTGACTTGTAAATATTTAGAGACTACCAATCTTGTCACTAGCGCAAATTATGACTTTTCTTTCAAAATCACTGGAAACCTCAACTTTGGTACGCTTAACGTTATTTGTCTTTTGTGCTGTAAACTTTGTAACATGACATGGAATATATAGGACAAGCTATGGCTATGGCATGGATTATAAGGACAAACCAGTACTTCATTTCGGTTGCGCTCGAATAACTACAAGTCTTATTTCAAGTCCGTACCTACGCTCCCGTTTTCAAACCATATAGAGCTTAAGGAGTACATCATTGACCAAAAAACGTATCATCCTCCTTGAATCCGGGTTTAGCTCTGATCACGATAGAAAATTGTAGGTGACTTTCTTCATTCAGAAACTACATTTCTCTTGATTGTGGTATCAATACAAGTCCAGGCGTACTCACGTCGCTGCCATCGGTATGTGTAGGTCCGAAGGAACGTAATTGTTTTGGTTCTGTATGGAGTGTGGTAGGCGAGCGCGTCTATCACGTTGTTGCGCCGAAGACGCCTGCCATCGTCGAACTCATTCAACGCCTCTCGTGAACATCCTCGTGAGCGTACGCCCCATGGCGATTCTCTTCCGATGCGTGGAATGCTTTGGCGCGTAAGCATTAAAAAATTGATATAAATACTTCGTACAAAAACCACCACAGCACTTGTGCACTGTTTAGATCTCCGCTCTTCGAAGCGGCGTGAATCCCGGAAAACATCCTCATTGCTATTTCTTTGCGCTTAATTTAGATGATATAGGTTATACTTACTATTTTCATTCATTTACTGATCGTTTTGTTGCTCCTTTTCCGAGCATTCTTAGTACTCTTTATAGCCATAGTTCGCACCACCATTTTGTTTTCTTTTTGCTTGTTTTTTTCTTTAACCTTGTGGTGAGTTTAGCTGCGAGCCGCGTACTCCTGACCTCTCACCTAGAATAAGTGGTCACCTGTTATTTTGTTTTCAATGAGGTATGCACGTCACGTGACACGTGACGGGACTCCGGGGTATCGAGTCCAGACGACGAAGAATCTTTTCTAACAAGTCCTAGACTTGTCTAAAGAAATAAAGGGAAAACGTTCGAGAAGGGAGCTAAGTGTTTTGGGAGCGGTGTGGCAATGTGTAAGCGATGTATCGTCGAGAGAGTTCCTAAATGTTCATACATTTTACAATGAATAATATGAATTAGCAACGACTCGCGGATTTCGTGATCCCCATGAGTCTTGGAATCGTTCTGAAGAATAACTATATAGGTGCCCGTATTTAAGTGTCCTGGTTGGCTGAAATGTTTTGACATGAGTAGATTCGGTTTGCATTTTACATTGAAGTTATGGTTATTAAATCTGAGCTGAAAATCAGTCTTTTTCTGGCCAGTGTATTGATTTGTAGATGCATTTTATTCAATTATTCAATATTACACTCCATGATTGGAGTCGCAATCCACGTCGCTCTTGATTTGATGAAAAAAGTTGGAGTTTAAATTGTGCTGCGGTGTCCCTAGTTCGTGTTTGACGGCTTATCATACAGCGCGATTTTTTACATGGTTTACTTCCTGTGCGTTTCGGAGAAATGTGTTTTCGTAATTTTACGTGAACTAGATAAGCCCGAATGTTTCACGGTTTACAATAAACCACATTTGGCTGCTCAGGCAAGATTGTTTTCTATATAGCAGACTGTTGAAGCAAGTGTTTATGTTTTCTTAAAAGCAGACTTGTACGTAGTTCAACTACTCTACTCAAGTTAGTGTTTAACTACTTTTTTGAGTAGTTTAGTAACTTTCAATTACATTTTGATTCAGGTAATTAGTAGTTTGCTTCAATTACATTTTCTGAGTAACTTCTACTCAAATTACAAATTACTTTCGAATTTTAGTGGTTGTTTTGCCTATGAACAAATATTCCTGCACAAGAGAGATAAGATGTTGGAAGATCAGCTGATATTTGCAAAGAGGGGGAGGCATATGGCGTAGGAAGGGGGGGGAAGAAACTGGTTTGGAAAGTCCGAAAGTCCACTGCAACAACACTGCTACGAGGCGCGGGGATCGAGCGGACACGATGCAAGAGAAATCAAGTAACTGCGGGATTAGCGCCGAAACTGGCGTTTCTTTGTGTCCCGAAGCTCAAGGAGACTTGACACATTTGAAGAAAGGGCTGGTCCTAGCTTCTCCCATTGTAGAAACTCTCGCCCACTACAGGAGGTGCACATACTGCATCCTCACTCAAAGGAATCAACAAAATGCAGCACCTGCTATGAAACTTATCTGGTACTCCCGTGTTTTCTGCTGTACTCGAAGGATCGCGTGCTAAAGGGCAACGCAAAGATGACATTTTTGCGTTGCATTTCCTTCCAAAGCTCTACATATAACGATCTTCAAAGATTGATCGAGAAACCTTAGTAATGCAATAATCGTTTTAATATAAATAGAATAAATAAGCAGTGCTGGGAAGTACTCTATGTACATGGAACGTAAAGTACTATTGTTTAGAATACTCGTGCTTTACTTGAAGTAAATTCTCTGAAAATGTACTTTCTGAGGAAATTAAAACTCCCGACTTCATTGTACATTCCCCTAATTTGAAAACGAAAAATGGCGTATCGTCGTGTGAAAACACGCTTTTTCGAGACGTCATCTGGTCATTTCTCTGAGGGAAGTAATGGCGACTATAAGAAGGACACAAATAAGTGATTGATCATTTGATTGTGTCAATAGCTCGTCAGCGAGAGTAAAACAACTACTCTGTGGCGACTTGACCTGATACAGTATTTGCTGCCGTTTCCGTAAAAAAACTGATGCACCTCCGTTTACCACTGGTGCAATGCATACCAGTGAAAAAAACACTGTATAGGGGATGAAAGGGCATTATGAAAGATTGTGTTAAAAGTGCTTGCACTTTACCTTGAAATATATTGTATTCATATATGTTACTTCAAGTACATTGCATCCGGTGTACTTACTACTTTCCTTGAAGTACATAACCTCTCGTTTACTTTGTACTTTACTTCAAGCACTTTTTAGATGAACTTTACGCAACACTAGAAAACACGCGAACACAGTCTAAAAAATCAATCTGCGACAGTGCTAAACCTCAAAGCAGAACTGACACATTCGCAGTACATCATTGACCGAACAAACAAGAAAGTACAAAACAATTAGGCACGCAGAAGCAGAACCAGCTATTGAAGCATTTCTGTGAAAAAAACAAGCCGATTCATATTTGGCTAGCACTATTTCGCTAACGAATCAAAAACCTCTGTACTTTATTTTTACCATAAAAAGCATAAAAATAACTTCAAAAGTAATTCGCTACTTTTTTACGGTAATTGGTATTTTTCTAAATTACGTTTTCTTTGAGTAATTTCTACTCTACTCAAATTGCTTTTGACGTCAATACTCAGTAACTTAATTACTTTTTTTTAGTAACTTGTACATGTCTGCCTAAAAGTGAGCTGATGGCTTGAAAATTAGAGTTATACGTAAGTGTCAGGTTTACAAGCTTAGTCTATTTATTTTGTGTAGTCTGTTTGGAGAGTGCGCTTTTTGGTTCGAGTTCTGCGGTGATCGGCGGAATCTTTTCCAAGCTATTATTTATTCGTTATGGGATATAGTATATCCTTGTTTAACTATGGTAGGTTTGTTCTTCTTGGTTTTAGAAAAAATATTTCTCAGTCCTCACATAATGCTTAAACAGCTGAACAAACGTGGGGTGGATGCCCAAGGGAGGTTGTGTGAAAGCGATCAGTCGTAAGGGGATATATAATTATAAAGCATTGACGCGGAAATGTGTCGACGTTTTCGACGTTATGGAAATCGCAGGAACTGCGTCCAAAGCAGGCAGGTTTTCCTGCCGGCTGCCTGGGTGCCTTCCCTGTTGAGTTCGGTTCTGTTTTCCCATGCCGAGTGCCAACCGGCGTTCAACGTGGTTCTGTATTTCTGCGTGTCAGCAACATAGCCATAGCGTAGACTTCGGGGGGCCATCGGGGCTCGTGCCCCCGCTGGTGAGATCCGGGGGGCAGAGCCCCGTCTTCCCCTCCAGGCCCGGGCCATGATCCTTACTGAGACGCTGTGTACGTGCCATGTAACGAGCTTCTAGTAGTGGCGTGAAAAAACAAAATAACGCCCACGTTGCCTTCATTGACAAAATACATGGGAAATGGAATCCTAGCGTGCTTTCGTTAGCTTCAATCTCCAGTTCTGGCGAAAAGGTAACGCGCAGCACCCCCCCCCCCCCACAGAACTTCTCAGCCTGCCCCCCCTCCCCCCCCCCCCCCGATTAAACGTCAACGCCGCTGAACATAGCAGCAACATCGTGATGGCAGTGTTGTGCGTAGTGAACAGAAGACTGGAATTATCGCCGATGTGACCGTGTGTTCGCGTATCAGTGGTGTAACAACAAGATGAGATGACGTAAACTGTCGGGCATTGATGCTGCTGGTCGCGCCGTGATCGGAGGGGCGGGGTGTCGCAGGTTGACATTCCGATTTACATTAAAGAGTTTAAGACCACTTGCGGAATTAGGTGCAGTCGATCGACGTGCGGATAGTCATGTTGGAACGATGGTCTGAACGGTAAGCTCCTATAGTACAGCGGCCAATGTGACTGTCGGTCCACGAGAGCGATTGCGCTCTGGGAAAAAGACTGAACAGTACGAAATTATTACGGAAAGTACGTGTATATTTACAGTGGAACTTTAGCATTAAAAAAAGTAAAATTAGAAAGAAACAGGTAAAATCGAAAGAAAAGCTATCCTTTCTTTTGCTGTTTACATATACTACAGTTCCTGGAGAAACTGCCCCCCAAGTGACGCGCTGGGATGAGCGCAAGAAGTTTTCGAGCTCGCCACGGCGTAGCTCCGTACACTTAACACCTGCCGCAAGTCGCGGCTTTGACTGCATTCAAGTTGACCGAAAAGCGATTTCTCTGCCCGTGAAGCATCTCTTCCAGCTGAGTGAATATCCGCTCTACAGAGATTAATTCAAGACGGCAATTGCAGCCGTGCGCGAAGAGCTCAAATAGAAAAACAAACACTGCAATAGAAATACTGGATACGAAGTGCCGTGCGGGGAAACAAACTCATGGCTTGGAACCGCATTGGAGCGGCTCGATTTATCGGCTTTCAAATAATTACGGCATGATCCAGCGTTTTCTTTTTAATAAGAGATTCATCCCCTGAGCCATTAAAATACTCTCAGATGTATGACGCTGATGAAAAAAATCATCATGCTGGGAAAACATTTTATTGCTTAGGGAGTCACCGAGAAATTCCGTACGTTCAAAACGACCAGTATAAAAGACGCGGAAACGCAGAAATCGGGAGTAGTGATGAGGTTAGTGTGCTGTTGTTGGCTGTTGTGTTGATGTTTGTATGTGCGATGCATGTGTATGCGCTAAATGTATGTTCAGCTGGTGCTTGTAGTATGCGTAACATGTATGTAGGTGTGTATAATAGAGGTTCCCGAAAACCCCGAAGCGCAATGGTGGCGTAAAAAAATAAAAATATTTTTTGTAAAACATGAATTTGGGGGTACCTAGCGCCACCTAGCCTAGCTACTTGCGATTACTCTGCTTGACCCTGCCATCTGGTGGCAAGCGATTTAACCGCCTTTTACGTTATGCGGCTACGCCATAATTTCGTCTTACCGTGCTGAAATGAGCCAGGAGGCTGATTCAGATTTGCTTTTTTTTTTGAGAGCGGCTTTTGGTTTTGTGGGCGAATGGTTTACCACTCTTCCGTGATGTGCGGTTGAAACAACGGTTGACGAAGGAATCCTGTCTCGAGGAATAGCAAAGGTAAGACAAAAAAGTGCGCGAACTGGGTGCCGGTTGTTTCCGTTTAACATCGCAGTGCTTACGATAAGAAGACTGAGTCACTGCATGCTTTCGAAACGGAAGTTTTTCTACCTGCAGGGGAAGCCGGCTTCGGAAATAAGTACAGTTCGCGGAAAGCTCGTGTTACGTTTTTATATGCTGCTCCTCTCGCTCCCTGCAGTAGACTTAGTGTTCTCGTTAAGCCTTATGGAGCTCGATTCCCTCGATTCTTGGCCGCCATAATGAGATGCAGGCGACGGAGGAACTCTTGCTCTCCTGCTTTAGGGACGAACGTTTCTTCCTTTCTGAAGGAACATATGTGTCAAGAGCGTTCCTCCCTGTAAGGAGGACTATACTGACCCTTTTTTCTAAGAGTGTACCGCCGCCGCCACATTCGGCCGGAGAAAGTAATGATTTACCGGTGTTCTAACAGTGTTCTTTCTACACAGGATGCCTCCTTGGAGAAGCCGTCCTAGAGGGCACTACCCAGGAGGCCCACCGGACGGGCCTGGCCCCGGAGAGGGAAAGCACTGGTCCAGTCGACCAAGCCCTCGCGGCGGCCGATCAAGGAGGTGTCAACATCGAGGATGGCCAAATGGCGGAACTGGCCAACGCCGCCGGGGCTTCGCAGGCACCGCGAGCCCGGCAGCAGGGATGCCTTCGTGGCACGGTACAACCCCGTCCGTAACAACATCGCGGCACGGGGCATGGCCGTCCGCATCGGCACCCCCGCACAACGGAGCGGGACCGTCTGCGATGGGGGGACCTGCCTGGAGTCGGCCCCCCTGCCACACCGTGGCCAAGTGGAAGGCGTGGGAGGAAGAAGGGGCTGTTCACTTTGTCTCTCGCCGGCGTTGGAAGAACCAACCAAGACTAAGGCCCGGCCAGCGCGACCATGATGTCCCACACCCGTTTCTTGGCCACACACAGCCGTTGGCGCCACGAATCTTGGGAGCGCCGGACAGATGCTGGCTCTGCGGGGTCCCGATTATATATCTGGAAACTCACGAAGCAGGTCGACTCCACCTCGACCTGCTGAAGGCACGTCCCCTCCCGGACAACGTGGCGGCAGCGGTTCATACCCTGAGAACAGGCCACCCGGACCTTCTGGCTCCCGCTGCTTTGGCCTCCGTCCAGCCAGCCCGGCTTCCCGAGAACCGTGCCGCCACACCAGTTGACGCAGCCGCCGCCGTCAAACCCGCAGCCACGACGGCCCCTACCACATCGGCCGCTTCCACCTCTTCTGGCCCAAGCCATCGGCCCGGTGTCGTCACCTTCCCCCTCCGTCCCCCTCGACTTCTGACGACGCCATCATGCCCGAGGTGGAGGAGCTCGTCGGTCGGACATGTGAATCCCAGAGCACCCGGACCCCCCGAAGACCGGGCCTTGAGGGGGGGGGGGAGGTGTGGGAAGCCGATGAGGAAGAGGGCGCGGGGGGGCACATGCTGTGGCCGGCGGAGCGGCGCTTGAGACCAGTGCGCGAGGAGTGCGAGACCGGGAGCGATCGAGAAAAGCCGCAACGGGACAAGCTCCAACGACTCGGGCGAACACCAACCAAGCTAGCCCCGGAAAACCCGTTCGAGCACCGGGGACAATAGCCGAGTCGTCTGCCCGGGGCAAGGAACAGTAAACTGCTTTTTCACAACTTCTCTAATGTGTGACTTTTTGGGAGGGCGAACCAGCCGGAGACCGATTGGGCGGCAGTAATATTGAGCGACCCACAAATGTTAATGTCGTTTAACATACGAGACTGTGGTGCACAGAACGAAAATACTTTTTGTCGAATGAACAGACAAGAGGCGAACGTCTCGAACTCAGCTAACTGCCTTATTTCTCCTTCATCCTAGATATGGACGGCGGAGAAAAGCTGACCGGAGAAAAGCTCACCGGAGAATAGCTCACCGGAGAAAGGCTCACCAGAGAAAAGCTCATGGCAAAACCGGCAGACACAGAGAAAAGCTCTCCGACTCCTGGGTGGAAGCCGGAAAATAACTCACCCAAATTTTTATTTTTTCATGGCTTTGCGATTTCTGCGTCACATGTGGCAATTTAACACAATTAGAATTGGCACTTCATTACAAATAGTTGTCCTATTTTGCAATACTCTTGAAGTGTATTGTGAATATTTACTAATTCCACAGAAAGAAGTAATCACCCATTTTGTATGTTATTCACGCCGCAAGTATAAAATCAGAACATCGAACACACGTAAAATACACGATAATTTATTGAAAGCTGGACAGTGCGCCATCACTAGCTCTGTCAGATAAAGAGGTTTGATTTTTTCAACCTAATATGAACAGCAATGTGCGAACCATTTCAGCTCCGAAGGCTGTGTGGTGCTTCATAGATAAGTAGGTGTATGCTGGTGTAATCAGTGTCAACTACGCTGTTTAATTTTTGTGTTCTTTTTTTACTTATAAAGCTTTAGTTGCGAGAACAGCTTCGTCCTGTCGTGTTTGTTGTCTTCAATCCGTGTTTGTCGGCTGAGCTGTTTTCACCATGTATAACGTTTACCAACTCGCTACCTTACAAAAGACTAGTCCTCTTAGAGGTCACGAGTAACAGCGGTGACAGTGTGCACCTCTGAAGGTAATGGGTGCCCCGCAGAAGAACACTATTGCGCGAAGGCAACGTGTGGAAAACGCCTGACGAATGGCTAGAAAACGAGCACTTCCGTGGAGAAAGAACTCCCAATATCCGTTCTATCCTGTTTTAAAAAGTTAACAAAAGCTTCAAAGATAATTTCAGGCACCAGGTTGTCTCGCATGCACTTTTGAATTTTCGGCATTTACTGTTTTGCTTTTTAGGTTCTAGGAAGACACTATTATGTTACCGAACTTTTTCGTGTTTTTCAACTGCGCGAACGGGAAATGTTTCAAAGATTCGTATTTCTTGGACTGTGTGGTTTGTCACAGAAAGTGCTGTTTTAGTATTTCTTTGGTTTGTCCTCGGAGGGCAAAATCGTTTCTTTGCGTGCAGTTGTGCACCCCTTGCGTTCGTGCAAAACAAGGTGGTAGTGGTGCATAACTGTGACTTTTTGTGTAAATGTTTTGTAGCCGAAGCTAAGGGAGATCATAGAATGTTTACATACGTTTCTGTTTAAACAAAAAAAAACTGTGCATGTGTGTGTGTCTGTCTGTTTCTCTTTTATGCCCTCTTGTTCTATTTTCTCCTTTGTCGTGATTTCTTTTTTATTTTGCTGATTGTAGTGGCGGTTTTGCAGACGTCGTATATAATGCGTGGACGAAATAAACATTGTAGCTGAGTTTGAGACATGGCCAATTTCTGTGTCTTTCTTCCTTTGCGATTTTTTTTCTTTCCCCAGTCTCAGATTTACCATCATGTACAACTTACACCACCTCGCCTGCACTCTTACGATTTTTTCGCTTGTCATTCTGTGAGAAGTGGCGTAGAGGGTTCGGGTCAGGATTCTCGGCTGTAGTCTTGACGGTGCCGGGGACGATTGAGGAAATATCAGGGTCAGGCGAAATTCCAGACTCAACTGCCAGATTATGCTCAGTCACCCCAGGCTTTGAGCAACCTTCTGAGGCCAGAAGGAGTCGTCATAGTGCCCGGTGTCCCTCATGTTTCACTTCGACACCTTGACGGGTGAGTGCCCTTCAAGGCGTCAAGTGTCCGTCAATGCGTCTACAGAAAAGCACGACGACAGAGCGACGTCCAGCTGGTTCATGCTCGGCCGCGGCCGCTGCTCGAATCCCTCCGCGTGCCTTCACCCCTGACGGAGTTCTCTCCCACGCTACTCTGCTTTCTTTTTTCTATTCCTGCAGAAACAAAGATCTATCATCGCAACGTATTTTGAAGATATTGGCTATCTCAGAAACGACACCGGCTACTCCATAAACCAATGAAAGCAAGATTTCATATCGGGGCACGAGATACCGCATATCCCCAGGATTTTGCGAGCCATCGGATGGTTTCTTGCATTTACAGTACAAGTGCGTTCCACGCAGTAAATCATTCCTCACTATTTCTGTTTTACCGATCGCAGAAAGGTTTGAAAGTACGACCTTGTGTTTTGAAAGTCGCTTCCAACATTTAAAATTTCACGCAGCTAAAACACTTTTTAGGAGGAGTCTTGAACGCGTACCCTTAAACGTGAATTCACATTTAAGTAAAATAAATTAACGTAAAATGAGGGTGCGTGGGTGATTGATTTGTAAACTCCAAAGCACGTAGTGTCCGCAATAGAACATAGAGAATATGATGTTGTATAAAGTGCACATTAGGAGGACTTGAATAATCCTAACCACCGCATAAATTGAACACCTGCGTGCGCAGTAAAACTGACTCCGTTGAGTACACCGAGCAAGTTCAGGGTACGGCGCCGCTGGGTGGTTTGAAAATGATGGTCAGGTCAGTTCGCCTTGCTAGAGCAGAAGGAGTTAATTTTAAAGTCGTTTGAAGAAAAAAAGTTAACTTTAGGCGTCTTCATCGATTTTTCGAAGGCGTTCGACCGTATTGACCATACTACCCTAATAAAAAAGCTTGAATGCTATGCAATTCGCGGTGTACCTTTAAATCTTTTACAATCATACTTTAAATTTTGTCAGCAATATGTTGTAATAAATGGACAGAGTTCTTCTGTCCTACCCATTAGAGCTGGAGTACCGCAAGGTAGCATTTTAGTCCTTTGTTATTTAATCTATACATAAACGATATTGTTAATACCAGTAAAGCCCCATCCTTCATCATTTATGCCGATAATACCAGTCTATTTTTTTCAGGTACAGATATAGAAGACCTTGTTAAAGAAACGAATGCTTCACTAGAAAAGCTATATGATTGGAGTGAAGTTAACTCGCTAATAATCAACACGAGCAAAAGTAAGGCTGTCCTTTTTAAACCTAAGAATATAAATGTTTCTTTTTCTTTTAATATTATCTTGGCCCCTTCTGTCATAGAAATTGTGCCAAACGTCAAAACGCTCGGAGTCTATTTTAATGAACAGATGTCTTGGGATTATCACGTTAATTACGTTGTTAAAAAGCTATCAAGAGTGCTTGGGAAACTATGTCAATTCAGAAATTTATTGCCTCGTCCCATAAAAATGCTTATATACAGAGCCCTTTTTTTACCCCATCTGAACTACTGTAATTTAGTGTGGTGTACCACATCTCTGTCAAATGCTAACAAATTACACCTTCTTGAAAAAATGGCTGTTCGCACAATATTGAATGTTCCTTTCGATACACATACACCTCCATTATTTAAAGAACTTCGTCTAATCACTGTCCCTAACCTATATGAGTATACTCTACTAACACGATATAGATCAGCCCTCCGTTCTAACGAGCCTTTCCTAGGACATATTTCAAACCTTACACCAAATATCCGGGTATATGACGTTCGTGAGGGGGAGCATTGGAAAATACCAACAAATCGCACAAATTACGGTTTCCAAATGCTAAGGTACAATCTTCCATTTGTTCTAAATAAACTTCAGAAGCATAATTTGACAAATATCGAGAAACTGAATCTTAGTACAATTAGAAATGTTTTCCTGCATTAAAATTTCGCTTGTATTGTGGGGTCGTGTGTTCTGTATGTTTCAGTTATCCTAGAGGTAGTACGATTATTGTTTTTAGTCCTGTCATGTACCTATATATGTTATGTGCCTAAATATGTTGTCATGTGCCTTATATATATATATATGTTTGTGTGTATATGTATGTATATGCGTGTATATATGTGTGTACATGTATGTGCATATATACATATACGTATATATTTTTGCTGTCTTTGATAGCGTGATAAACTGATTCAATTCTTCAGGTTCTTTTTTTTTTTGCTTAATGTTAAAAGTTGAAAACTGAATATTATTATTTGATGTGTAGTATGTCGCCGTGTGCCAATTGTAAGGCTGCAGAGGCCTTGTCAAGTCAAACTTTTGACTTTTTGCCCCTGCAGCCTACATCAGTTTCTGATGTGAAATAAAAGATTGATTGATTGATTGATTGATTGATTGATTGATTGATTGATTGATTGATTGATTGATTGATTGATTGATTGATTGATTGATTGATTGATTGATTGATTGATTGATTGATTGATTGATTGATTGATTGATTGATTGATTGATTGATTGATTGATTGATTGATTGATTGATTGATTGATTGATTGATTGATTGATTGATTGATTGATTGATTGATTGATTGATTGATTGATTGATTGATTGATTGATGATGATTGATTGATTGATTGATTGATTGATTGATTGATTGATGATGATTGATTGATTGATTGATTGATTGATTGATTGATTGATTGATTGATTGATTGATGATGATTGATTGATTGATTGATTGATTGATTGATTGATTGATTGATTGATTGATTGATTGATTGATTGATTGATTGATTGATCGATTGATTGATTGATTGATTGATTGATTGATTGATTGATTGATTGATTGATTGATTGATTGATTGATTGATTGATTGATTGATTGATTGATTGATTGATTGATTGATTGATTGATTGATTGATTGATTGATTGATTGATTGATTGATTGATTGATTGATTGATGATTGATTGATCGATTGATTGATTGATTGATTGATTGATTGATTGATTGATTGATTGATTGATTGATTGATTGATTGATTGATTGATTGATTGGATTGATTGATTGATCGATTGATTGATCGATCGATCGATCGATCGATCGATTGATCGATCGATCGATCGATCGATCGATCGATCGATCGATTGATTGATTGATCGATTGATTGATCGATTGATTGATTGATTGATTGATTGATTGATTGATTGATTGATTGATTGATTGATTGAATTGAATGATTGAATGATTGAATGATTGAATGATTGATTGATTGATGATGATTGATTGATTGATTGATTGAGAGCGCTTCAATTTAAGCACCCTACATTCCGCTCCTCCACACTGCGCATTCTGCTTTTCTCGGCCTGGCTGGCTGAGGTAATATGCCCTCAGGATCAGCAACTTATTTCGCTCTATATCAAACGCGTGCTGGAGTACGGTCATAAAAACGACGCACTGGACTAAGGGCACTCGGGTTGTCTTAAAGCAATTAAAGTTATTATCATGATCATCAAGCAAACCGCAAAACTCCTCAAATTAAAAATCGACAATAATTTACCGATAAAACGCGCAAGGAAATAGAGATTCCAATTTTCAATACCTCTGCAGCACGTTTAATTAATTTTAACCTTCTTCAATTTGCTTTATGCGCGATAAATGAAAGGTTAAAAAGGCATTTCTCAAAAATTGCGTTCCACTTTGAATGCAATGTTGAAAATATGTAATACAAAAAAAGATATCAGTTTTTCTTTAATCCCTTACAAAGACAACCATAATCCAGACCACTAGATGCAGTAATTAGTAAAAACAAAGCACGAATTTGACAATGGCTGGCCGTATGCTGCACTGTTTATCTCCCAACTTTCTGGGTAATTTTCTCAGTTTAAAATAAACCAGCTCGTATGCAACCTGCTATTTTCCTCTCAAATTACGTCCATTGCTTGCCATAAATTTAGTGTTCTTGTCATACCGGCGTTTGCAACGCGCGAAGAGATACTAGCGTAAATGTAACTGCAATTTTTTTAAAGCGTTTTTCACCATGGAGCGATATAACTTCAATTTCAGGACACTTTGTAACCACACATTTGTCTCACTTGCCTCCGTTAATATTAAAACTTTTGGTGATTTATAAACAACTATAAATCAAGCGAGATTGCGAGAGTTTCGAGTAAATTAACGTAGCTCTGGCATACACGTGTTGCTCGTAATCAACAAGCTATGAACGCTGATGTAGCAAACTAAATGTCCTTATTTGCTCGCTCTGTCGGGAGTTATCTCCACGCATATTTTTCTTTTGACTCAAATTCCACTATTGAGAAGAACTCTTTCAATAGGTAGAAATGCGACCCTAGAACAATTGACTTTTTTTTTTATTGTCATCAGCCAGCTCAAACCCACTGATTCGTCCTTGCTGTTAACTATTGTTTGACAAAGCCACACGGCTGAGAGGCCACGACGGACCTGCTCAAGAAGACATCAGAGAGTACATCGATCAACAAGTTGAACGTTCAAGAAGTTAATTTAATATTTGCGATTCAGAGTTATCCGCGAAAGCTCAATAATAAAACGAAGATAGGGTGATCAAAAAGGGTTGAAAAAAAAAGGCAAGGTTGACCAATCATATTTCGAACAGGGATACCATATCTATTCTTAACCAGCTCGCCGGTCTACTTCATCTAAATTCAGTTCCGCAGATTTATCTTGATTCGTAAAAATACGTGCAAACTTTTTCAATGCTCGCCAATAACTTTTTTTTTTCGTTTGCCGGTATTTACGGGAGGGAGAAATCAAAATGCACGAGATATTTTTCTGCACGGAGCTGGCACTACGCGATAAGAACGTAACGCTTTTGAGATGCGGCGTTGTGGCGTCACTCCACGGCGATTGAAGCGGAGGGGACGTTCGAGCTATGCACACACTACCGGTTTGGGCGCGGATCTGTCTAACGTCATCGCTATTTTGTCGTTATTCAGGAGAGGTTCAATCGCCGAGCCCTTATCCACCAAGTTGAGAACTAAACTCATAGCGGCAACGTAAAGCCCGAACCACAGAGGGCGTATTTGCGACGTATTTGCGGGCGTTTTGGCGGGCGTAATCCCGACGTACAGCGGGCGTCGGGACGAGCGCTTCCTTAGTCGGCGTAAACACGCGCGTATTCGGCGATCCGACCGAGACAGATCTCGGCGCTTCGGCGTATTGTATCGGGAAGCGTACTGCGCACTGCCGGCCAATCAGCTCCCGAGTTGAGAGCCGGAAGTTGCTCGGAGAATCGCCTTGCTTAGCTATGCGGCCGGCTGGCTGGCTTGACTCAGACGCCAAAATGGGAGCTCGCTTGTCGCGTTCGCCGGTTTGTCACTGAGCTGTACGAAATCGCTATATCTCTTTGGAACGAGCGATGAACGACTGAGACAGACGAAAACACCATCCATGTTGCGGTTGATGTGAAAAAAAATTACAAAAGGCAGGGTTTTGAGCAGAGATTGCGGCCGTCCTCCTTCCGGGAGTTTTTGGCAACTTGACGTTTCCGACGAACATTTATGAAACAGATGTTAGAAAATTAGGCTTTTGTTGCGGATTAACATTCAGTTATTTCTGTCCCCTTGCGGAGCGTATTAATATAGCAACCAATCTACATTTTGCCTCCTTTCATGAAAGGCGCGAGTCGGGCCACATTGCACCAAACGCCGAGGAGACGGTCGACGAAAAGCGTCGTGTGTGGTTTGGTGACCTTCCCCTCTTCCCTTTTGTAAAAAAGCGCCCATCAAATGCCGTGATTACGCCCGCTGAAACGCGCGTAAATTCGTCGAGAATACGCCCTATGTGGGTCGGCCTTAATGAATTATCTGGTTGTGTTTCTGGCGCACCATTCTGCTGACGTCAACAAACGCTGTGCCAGCGTTAGACTTGGAATATTATTCAATCGGTGGAACGCTCATTGAACTCTATTTTAAACCAAGCGTTCACTCAGTACAACTGTCCGATCTATGCCTCCTGCTTGATGAATGAATACAACTTACAAAATCCAGTCCACAGGCATTAGGTTCGGGTAGACACCAAGATCCGTGAAAATAATCTTAACAAGCACCTCCTATGTTTGGAACCTCTCGCCTATGAGCTTTGGTGTCAAGTGCGGAAACCACTAAATTCGTCGGCTATAGTGTCAATAGAGTAAACGTTGGAATCCGCCTGCTACCGTGAGATCTCTCCCACCGCCATGTCGTGTACGTAAACACGAAGCTGAGGAGGCAGTTTCTCCCGCCGCTGTAACATCAGACATACCTCTCCGCGAATTCCGCCTTCGTGGGAATACCCGTTAAAAGTGCATTCACACAACAAGATGTTCTTGAATGTATACATTTGTAGGTTTTGAGGCCAAACTGAAAAAAAGTTGACTCAACAAAACATTGTATGGAATACTTTGGCAGTGTGTGTTACTTATTGCTTTATTCAAGATTATCTGTGTTGGTATGCCGAAAACCGACATGCCGGAAACGTGGACCAGACGGGCGCCGACTGGTTCAAAGGGGACCTCCACATCACCGATCTCCATAACGCCTTGGACTGCTAGACGGTCTGCAGCAACCATGGTGTTGATAGCCGCCATAAACCTCACGCCACTGGGGTGTTGGAGGTACGTGAAACACCCGGGGCGCGCGGCTACTTGGACTGCACTATGATAACATCTACAGCCTTGTCAGACGGCGCATTGAAGAAAAATCTGTCTGGCCTTAGACTTCACCGACGAAGTCGCCATGACGTAGAAATCAATAAATAAACCGGAGGATACCGATAAAAAGAGGGTCCAGGGAGGCGCGGGAAATAGAAAATAACTCTAGAATGAGTTTGAAAATAGCGTTTATTTGCGTGTTTACAAAGGTTTAGCGGCACTCTGGTCGCACTAGGTTACCTAAATGGTACATACAGGTTATTAGTGTGGGTCAAGGTTTGTATTTGTACATGACATATGAGCGCCCAACTACCCAGAACACAATTTCCGGCTCGAAATTCGTTTTCCTTCCACCCGAAAACCGCCGATCGAGAACTGGCCGGTTTGAATCACGCTCACTGGCATCGTCACGTAGTCACGTGCCGTTTTCTATGGTTTAGACACAGCCACCAAAAATAATCAAAGTAATGAATCATTGAACCCACACACACAATATTAAAAATAGACAATTAATATGATACATATGTATTGTGGCGTCTAAAAATTTGCAAATAGGTTGACTGAAGGATAAAAGTTGCACAGCCACGTGACTTCTGGTAACTTTCTCATCCTCTGTATTTCTTCTTCCTCCACAGTGTAGTTTCGGTTTCAGTTTTGAGCAGTTGCATATTTTGACTTTATTATTAATATACGTGACACTGTCGCAAAATGTTGATTGGGTATTCTTTTGACGCCAAAAAATTGCCTAAAAGATAAACAAAAAAATAATTGGGGGGAGGTGTCAGTGCCCTTTAAACCGCGAAGCACAGCTGAAAAAAACACACGGACTATAAGGCACGACGCTTTAATCAGCGAAACATTTAAGTTTGCATTGTTTTCGCTGACCGTGACATATTGAGTGCGCCACCGTCGGGGGAACTCATGTTCCCGGTGTCGAGAGCTCACTCTCGAGGTGTATCACGTTTTTGTCAAACATAGTACGGAGCATACGTTTGTGGAGGACGAAGAACAGCGCGGGTACGTTGAGGGACAGCGGCAAACAACAAGAGAAGAAGAGGAGGAAGAAAGGAACTGAACGACAAGGCTCGTGGCCGGAGAGTGAGGCGAGGAACGAGACGAAAACCAACGGCGAAGGTCGACGACAGCCTCGGCCCATCAGCTCGGACTAAAACATGAGTAGCAATTAAACCTTCTTTCAGGATAGCGTTTTCAGGTGTGACTTTCTCGGTGCGAATGGAACTCGGCCTGATCGGGCGATATTGACGGGCGACCCACATAACTGGCTCTTCCAGCGTGGCGCCTGATCAGTTTGCCGTTGTGTCTGTCCGCTCCCAAGGACTCCTACTAATCGCGATTTCCAGCCTTAGGTTCTCTTTGCTTTTTTATTTTTATTTTTACTTCGCTGGACACCAGTGTCCTTAACGTTCTGCCGCTATGTCCAGGTCTTAGAATGGGGCCGCCCCGCCCGAGGACTCAACCCGGTTAGTGTCGGACATGGACACGGACGCGGGTGAAGGTGCGAGTGGGCAAGCGAGTGTTGCTGTAGCGGTGGACCTCCCAATTTCTGCGGTGAGCACGGGAGATGCCAGCGAACTAATGCACTCCATGGGTGCGATATTCGCGACGTTTTCTAAAGAGATTGGTTTGGCCCCAGGGGTTGTGAATCCCGCGCCTACGCCCGTGCCCAGCCCGCGGTTGAGCGTGCCGACGCCGGCCTATTCGGGCTGCTCCGACGGAACATTGGTATATGATTTCCCGCAGGACCTAGGCACGTACATTGCCGCGTTTGGCGCGTCGGATGGAACGGCATTGATAAAGATGGTCCCAATTGGCTTTGAACGGCAACGCTGGGTGTTGGAGACAGAGGGCGTTCCTTTCGATGACAGATTTACGGGCACGGTTCAGGAAGGTATTTCTGCCTCCCGACTATGAGATGCGAATCAAAGACGAGCTCGCCCGCCGCACTCAACATCCGGACGAGAGCCTTGTAGAATACATCCGAGCTTTCCAGGACCCTCTACTCCAGAGCCAAACCTACAGCGTCAGAAGCGGAGAACGTAGCTGCGATGATCCCCCTGTGTCACCCTACATTTAAAGCCTACTTGCGCGGGCGTAATTTCGCTGATAAGGAAACACTTGCCAAAAAGGCGCGCATCGTTCAGGCGAGCTTGCTGGCAGTGTTGCAGCATCGCCCCATACACGCGCAGAGTAATCTCTGGAACCAAGTTGCGCCTGGACAGGACAAGGCGCGGGAGCTTGCGACGACTCACGTACGCCCTACGTGACCGTTACCAAACACCTGAGTGGCGAAACTGCTGTGGCCCGCGCCGTGGATTCCTTCGATCTTGAAAAGAGTAGCAGAGCAACAAACGCGAGCTCTTCTAGGGCGGGTCTCTGTAGAGGAGGTGGCCCAGCCGACCACTGCGGAGTTGCGAATCATTACGATGGTCGCTGGAACCACAATGACCCTAGGCGCGGCACTGCACCGTGTGGTGGTAACGGTAGACGCTTAGCACGCTACAACCGGGGACTGGTCAGGTGCTACAAATGTAACGAGTTTGGATACATCAAGCGACAATGCACATGGACGGTAGCCCCCCCCCCCTATGGATCTCAGGGAATCGGTGGAGGCCGGCGCCACTGCTTAGACTTCCCGACTCACGGTTGCCGGCCGCTGCCGAGGCCCCTGGTCAGTCTGCCAACGGGGCTGGAGTTGGGGTCAGCGACCGGTTGGTGTCTGCCCCGTCGCCATGTCGGACTCAGGGTTTGACATCTAAGAAGGGGTCGTACGTGCGCGTCGAAATCGGTGGTAGCATTTATTACCCAATATTGAATCACAAGCATGTGTCGACCTTGGAGGTTGGTGGATACAACTGCTGTCGAACTTGCCATAGGAATGGAGGAGGTGTGTTGTTTTTCAGTGCCAAGTGGCGTAGTGGGTTTGGGTCAGTGTTCTCGGCTACAGACTTGGCGGTGCCGGGGACCACTGAGGAGGTATCAGGGTCAAGCGAAATTCTGAATTCAACAGTCAGATGATAGTCAGGCAGCCCGGAGTTCGAATAACCTTCTAGAGCCAGGAGGAGACGCCATGGTGCCCGCTGCCCCTCATGTTTCACCGCGTCGCCTGGACCAATCGGTGCCGTGGCTACAGAAAAGCACGATGACACCACGACGTCCGGCTGGTTTAGGCTCGCCGCGACCGCGGCTCGTCGAACCCCTTCGCGTGCCTCCCCCGCTCATGCACTTCTCTTTCCACGCTTCTCTGTTATCGGTCTTCTCTTTTTTGTTCCAATCAGAGATCGATCATGACAACGTGTTTCGGAGAGATTGGCTATCGCAGAGATGACGCCTGCATCTCCGCAAACTAAAACAGGCCACATTTTAATTGAGGGCACTTGATACCGAATAACCTCAACTTGCTTCGACATCAAAGACTGGCGGATGCCCAAAAACAACTGAAAAAAAAAGATCGCATAGTCCCACGGGGATATCTTAGATCAGAGTCATAAAATATCCATGAACAGTAATCAAACTTTTGAACAAATGTGACTTTTATTCCACAGCTCTACATGTTCTTTGTATTCAACCCTGCAGGCCACATTTATATTCAAAAAATTATCAATTGTTTACTATTTTAACGACAAAAAATCGCAATGTTTCCAAAGTTTTTAACTGCCTGGGTATCATAAAAAATCACTTAGAATTTTGATATTTCCTTGGTAAATGTTTATTCCTCGAAATGTCCCATTAAGTTGGCCATGACCCACGAAATTATACGAGCCATCGGACAATTATTTCCTGTTTCTAAAACAAGTGCAAACCTCGCAGTAAATCATTCCTCAATGTTCCTACTTCACCGAACGCTAGGAGCTCCTAAAGAATGACCTTGTGCATTTCAAGTCGATTCCAATTTTCAACATCGCACGCAGTTAAAACAATTTTGCTTTAAGTACCGTTGAACCGGTGTCGTTCCCACTACAGTAATATGAATTAGGGTAAAAGGAGGAACAGAATGCTACTGATTGACGAAGACCAAAGCTTGCACGGCCCGCGATCGAAAATATATAAAACAATTACAGTTGCCTGAATTCAACATTAGAGTGGCTTATATAACCCCCCCCCCCCCCCCCCCAGCGCATCGAATGAGCCCCTGCGTGCGGAGTAAAACATACTGCGTGGTGTGCAGAGAGCAAGCTCAGAGGATGGCACCGCTAGGTGGTGTAGAGAAGATGGTCCGCGGCAGAGACATTTTAATTTCAAACCCGGTGCACCTTCCTCCTCCACGCTGCGGATTCCGCTTGTCCCGGCGTGGCTGGCTCAGGCAACCCGCCCTCAGGATCAGCAACTCATTTCGGCCCATATCAAACGCGCGGTGGAGCTCATCCATGAAACCGAAGCCCTGAACCGAGGGCGTTCGGGTCTTCTTAAGACAGATTGTTTTCATCATCATAAAGCAAAGCGCAAAAAACAACCAAATAAATCTCGACACAAATGTACCGAAAAAACGCGTAAGTATATAGATATTCACATTTACATAGGTTCTGCAGCGCAGTGTTGTAATATTAACGTTGATCTTCAATTGGGTTTAAACACTTTACATCAAAAACTAAAAACAGGCATTTCTCGCAGATTCAATACGCTTTATAATACCATGTTACAAATTGTAATCTCAAAAAAGCTTTCAGTGTTTCTTTTATCCGGTACAAACGCAACTATGTTCCAAACCACTAAATCAAATAAAGAGTAAAAAAAAAAAAAAAGACACGAAGTTGACATAGGTTCGCTGTATGCTATACTATTTTTCTCAAATATGTTATATGTCCTGCTCGGTGTTTAAAATAAACAGCTCGTTTACACCGTTGAATCTTTATGGCTAATTATGGCAATTTTGGACGCAAATTTATTGTTCTTTATGTCCTACCAGAGTTGGAAGCGCGCAATGTAATTCTAGCGTAAATGTAACTGCATTTGTCTAATGAGTTGCGCAGCACGAAGCAAGGCAACTTCAATTGCAGAACACGTTGTGACCATGCTTTTTGTTTCACGTGGTTAACATCTAGCACAAAAATAATTATTAAGACCGGCTGGATCGGTTGCCTTCGTTGATTTAATGACAATAATAAATCAAGCCAGCCAGCCCAGTCAGCCTATGTGGCTCGTAATCAAGGAGTTTTGAACAACACTGCTGCAGATTATTAAAAGTTCTAAATTGCTCGCTGTTTCGGGAGCTTCCTCCACTTATACTTGTCGTTTGACTACAGGGCGGACCATTCAAGAAGACCACTTTCATGAGGCATAAATGAAAACGCAAAACAATTGGGTCTTGAAATATACATATTTTTTTATATTCCTCAGCCAGAGCAAGCACAGTGACTGCTTATGGCTCTAAATTATTGTTTGACAAAGCAACACGGCTAAGAGGCCGTGGCCGATCTCTTCAAGCAGCCACTTCGATCAGCAAATTTAACGTTTAATAGTAAATTTAAAATTTACCATTCCTTACCACGAGTCACACAGTAGGGAAACGCAGGTAGGGTGGACAAAAAGGGTTGACAAAAAGGGAAGTCTACCAATGATATTTAGAACTTAGTTCCGCAAGCATATTTGGAATCGTAATTATGCGTTCATTCCCCACCGAATTTTTTTTTTTTTTTTTTTGAGGGTGCGGGGGACATTTACACGAGGGAGAAAACCGAGAGATTTTTTTATCCACGGAGCTCGCACTACGCGAAGAAGACGCACCGCCTTTGAGATGCGGCGTTGTGGCGTCACTCCACGGCGATTAGAGTGGAAGGGATGTTCGAGCCATAGAAACAATCCCGGTTTCGCGGCGGATCAGTCTTACTTTGCCGCTATTTTGTCGATATTAGGGAGGTAATTCAACTGCCGTGCCCGTATCCGCCAAGTTGACAACTAAACTCATGGAGGCAGCAAATGAGTGATCTGGTTATGCTTTATGACACAGTGCTGAGCTGACGTAGAAAAACACTGCGTCAGCGTTCGGCTTGGGCTCGTGTTCAATCAATGAAACGCTGATTTGTTACGATTTTCAGCCGAACGTTGACGCCGCAATCATGTGCGATCTATGCCTAAGATCGATCGAAGAATAAGACGCCACAGGCCTTGCGTTGAGTAAACATCAAGCTTCCCGAAAAATAAATTGAACGAAGCGCCCCATATGGTTGGAACTCCTCGCCAATAAGCCTTGGCGACTTCTGTGAAAACTGCAAAATTCGTCTGCTGTAGTGTGAAGAGGGTTAAAATTGGAATTCACCTGCAACCGCACACATCTCTCCCACCGGCATCTCATCCGCGTGAATGACGAAGAGGAAGAGGGAGTTTTACCCGGCGCTATTAGTTCACGTATACCTTTGCTCGGATTTCGACTTCGTAAAAATACCCTTTTAACGCGATAGCGTTATGGAGCTCGTGTCGCAGAAAAGCCGGCGTCGGTGGCGTGACTTGAAAATTCTGATTTGACGATAGGTTCATGACCTCAACGTGACGTCACGCGTGAAATTATAGTGATTAAAATGTGACCTGTAATGCGAACTAGAAGTCGCCGTATGTCTCAAATGATTTCTCTTCATAGAGTAATTATTTGCCTTGAACAAAAATTCGAAGAATTTTAGACGGGATTCGAACCTACAACACTTCAGTTGCAAGCCAGACACTCTACTGACTTGGAAACGCAAGGCACGCTTGCACGGCGAACGAGAAGGCGATGCGAACGGGGCCCGATAACGCTACCGTGTTCCACTCTTACAGCCGAAGCTTAAGCGTCCTCCAAGTTTTAAAAAGTACATTCGCACAATGTATGTCTCTAATGTGTGTGTACTTGTCAAAACACAACCCATGTAACTTTCTATAGGCCGACATTATGGTTAAATAAATAGATAAGACAACGACACTACCTTTCATTTCATTTATGGGAAACACGACTGCTTGGTTTCTGAGTTTGTGATTTGCCCGCTCCGCTGTTTGAGAATCTTCGGTTCGGGATGGTACAGGAGGTCAACTGAACAAGTTAATGGACTAATAAGCCATCCTCGGAAATCTGTTTGCTGAAAAACAATGAATGAGATCGCCGCGCAACACCTCGACAACCATAATGGCACAAAGAGAATTGTATGTTTTGTAGCAACTGAGAAAATGATAACGGCTGGGCGTCCCTTTTAAATGTGAGGCCTCCAACCAGCGCCCGCTGCCTTCCACAGTGCTTTAGTTGAGCGTGCACGCTCGAGGCTAACGATACGCCGAAACAGATTGAATGTAAAATGCTCGAGCTAGAGTCGTGTCAGCTGAAACTTCTTTCTGCCGTTTTATTCATGACCGTGAATACTAGTATAGCTGAGGGTCCGCGGCGCTTGAATGTGGTCATGAATAAGCGGCTATAACTATATTCGTGAAGGTATTTATACGTCGATAACATTGATTGTGTCTGTATTTAGACCAGCACAAATACGATCCCACACGCAGAAATTTAATTTCAACCGTTCCGAGTTATCGTAGCACCTGGAGGTCAATTAACAAAGTTCTGGGGATATTCCGGTAAACAATTAGAGCTCTAGTCTTTAACTTCCTCTCACGGAGGCTTGTAAATGACTATCCAGCTACATGTCACAACACAATCTGACCCACATCATGCGCTTGTTCCTTCTAAAAATAATGCAATTCAGGGGCTAAAAGCGCTAAACAACGACGGACGAGTAGAAATGCATACACCACAGAGCGCTACTTACAACTGATTTAATCTTGGGAAAAATACACCCCCCACGAAACCGGCAAGACACGCATCCTATCCGCTTCCCATCACCCCTCATTTCATGTTCTGCTTTCGCACTGTGCATGTTCGTAAATACGATAGCTCCGATTCACACAGCGTTACTGATATGGCCATAACACAAGTACCTTTGTCACAACCTGAAATAAAAAAACGTTTCCACTATCTGCCTTCACTTCTTATTCTTGTTTCGTGCCAAGATAACAGTGTTCTCGGAATGAGGTATACATTCACAAATATTACAATGTACTGGTAGATTACCAGAGGGGGTTAACCTCAACGAAAAGGCATGTTTCCTCAGCATTTCCTTCACGCATATGCCTGGCTGCCCCATGTGCACCTTCCTACACGACAGAGTGATTACGTACACGACCCCCACTTTGCAGCCCACGTACTTTTTTCCGAGCTTTTTTTGACACATATTTACCGGTGTATCTCCCCGTTCCTCTCTTTCACTTAGCTTGCTCAATTTCGTGAGAGGTGAGAGGAGAATCGAAACGCCATATATTTCCCCACCTTTTTTATGTTATGGCTAATATCGTGTATATATGGAATAACCACTGGTCTCTTAGCTGGTTTGGCCCTCTCCCCCTCTTCCCTCCTCAACGGCACTTCCCTAACAAGTCCTCCACCACCCTCCCAATGTGTTAAAAAAAAGCCTCCCTCCTCCATTTTCCTCCCTTGTAACCCGAAGCTATCGCCTACCTTCTGCGGGCGGGACTTCGTTAAGGACGCGATCAAGCAAGTCGTGGCTCCACCCTTCTTATTAATATTGAAGTGGTAAGAGTCTTAGGGTAAATCACATTTCTGTGCCCTTGGACAGTAAGCCCAACATACTTGCGACGGGAGAGATTCGTACTTCAGATCTAAAAACTGCAGTGCACCCTCCACCGGGTTCCCTGTGAAACTCAATCCCCAGGCCCTAGTTGGAGAAATCTCTGACATATCTGATACAAACACGGCCCTTTCTGAATCCACTTTTGAACGAAATAGAGCAATGGTGGTCGTCTACAAACCTGAAGTCGCGAACAACGTATGCCTCCAATCTACTCTTATTCTCATTATAACACTTCGCTAATAACAAATCACTTAGCACTGGAGTCACACTCGCACAAATAAATACACCTTATTTCTGCACAAGTTGTACGTCTCTAACAACAATATACGTGGATTCCAAATAAAAATTTCGGAACTTAACATCCCCAAACACCTCTATAGACTCACGAATAGCTTCAAAGAGGCCGTCATGAGGGATGTAATAAAAAAGGTTTTCAATGTGAAATAATACCGCATCACAGGCACCAGGTTTAAAATTTCCCAGAAACTCCACCACACGTTTTGGATTGATCACCCAGAAAGGATCGTTCAACTGGAGCTGCGAAACGTGACGCTGGAGGTACAATGACATCTGCATCTGCCACTACCCCTCTGTGTAACCACAGCCCTAAACGACATGTCCACTTCCTGAGTCTTCACGGTGAAAAAAACCTCAGATGAAGATCCTTAGCACGCATGAAAAACCCTTTTGAACTGCCCAGGCTCAAGCTCTGGCAACGCTGAACAGCCCACCTTTCTACTTTGGCGAGGGAAACCTTCTTTACTTCCTTAAAATTCTTCTCTACTGACTGTTTGCTCTTAAGTAGAAAATCACTCTCAGAAACTAGGACAAACACACCTTTTTTGTCCGCTAACAATTGGTTCAGATGTTCGTTCAAACATAAGAACACGACCTTCCCGACGTTAAGTCCCTTGAGGACACGCCCCCACTTTGTCGTGGACGGGTATCAACCCTATCTAAATTGCATCTCTCCCTATTGGCTCGATTAGCTCCGTCTCCTACATATCGCACCATATTGTGACGAAGGTACTTGTTTTAGTGCCCCATTAGTAACCCTGTATGAATCAGAGCTATCGAATTTATGATCATGCACAGTGTGAAAGCAGAAAATGTGATGAGCATCAATTGGAAGTGAATGAGATGTGTGTCTTGTCGATATCGCGGCGGGTGTGCTTTTCCCAAGATTAAACCAGTTGTAAGTGGCGCTCTGTGCGGTGTCTCTTCTCCTCGTCTGTCGTTTTTAGCGTTTTTAACCCCTAAACATGTTGAACCAACGTGCCTAAATTCAATCCTTTATACAACAAGACATGTTAAAATTATACCTAAAAAATAGAAATACATTTATGAAATTTTATATTCTAAATAAGTAAGATAAATATTTTAAGACATTTTTTTTTACTGAAAACGATTTATTCATTCAAAATATCGCCCACAATGGAAGATGTGCAATTTAAGAAACATGTATAAAGTCAGATAACTAAAATATAAAACACTGGTGGGAACGGAACTACACAGAATTCTTACCACGAAAAAACTATTGTTGTCTCTGTTTTGACCCTTCTCGTTGACATGATGATGTGAAAACAGGCAAAAAACGTGTAGAACATATTCAACGTGCCTCTCTTTTCAAAGAAAGCTATTGACCGTTTTTACGCTACAGCGAGCAACGCGTCCATTGATTTTGAGCGGGCCAGTGTTTCCCTTAATGCTCAACGTCCGTTGGCGCACTGCTTAATTTCTATTCCTGTTGATGTAAAGGGCATCGATTAACACCCGTCAGAATCATTGTGTTACTCATTCGCTTTCTTGACATCGCCGATAATTTTTACGTGTGTTGAGGCTTATCGATACTTCTGGATTTTTTTTGGTGATATCTTAAAGAAAATATTGAAGAGTCACAAACGGAATACGATTCCCAACGTATTATAGCACCACGGCAATGAGATGTAGGCGAACGTCCAATAGGCTTTTTTTTTCGGAATATATTGGCCCGCTAAAAGCACCTACTTTGTCAACAGAAGTTGTGGGACGTCGATGGCTATAATTAGACAAAAGCAAAGAAACTGCAACACCTAAAGCCCTAAAATAAATAAAAAATATAGCCGATTTTTTGTTTGTTTGTTTTGAGCATGTTCTTTTTTCAAGTTTTACAGACCTAAAGGTATGTTGTTCTTAGACACGATATGTTCCACATGCATGTGGCAGTTAGATCAAAGGAGAAAATATGTACACTGCAGGAGACATGTGTAGTGCGTAGTAGAGTTAACCAGAGTCACCGAGTAGTGGCAAACCATCAATTCCCAGCATGATGTTTATCCAGGCCTAAAAGTGTTCGGGTAGGAGTCGAGCCCATGATCCCACAGTGACGCAGCTGGCTCGATAACGTTTAAAACACTCAAAAAGCAACTATAAAATCTGCAAGATGTACACACGGCGTGCTATTAGACGCATGCGGTGCGTCTATTAGCACGCCGTACCAAACCAAACAAGAGCTAATTGGCGTAATCACTCGCTGTCTGAGCTATAAGAATACGCTGAAGTGTCGTAACGTTCAAATTACCTCGTTCAAGAGACCAGACTACGTTACCTTCATACCGCTTCCACTATGTTTCTTGGTCTGTTTAGATTTCTCGGTCTTCTTAGTTTCAGTTATGCCAGCACAACGTTTCATTTCCCAGAGCTCAAGCCGGAGCTCGAAAAGTACCAGGACGCATCTGAGGTATGCGAACTTTTGTGTGTAAGAAGCCAGCTAGTTTTAGGTCTCTCAAAATTAAGATGCAAATATCATTTGCGAGGTAACTTACGTGTTAAACATTAATCTTGCATTCGTGTTTTTTCTTTCAAAATGACAAAGTGTAAATATTGGTAATTTTTTTATGACACCCATCCAGCGTGTCATGGGATAACTAAGCTTTGTGACAAGAACAAAAATGTGTGCTACGTACATGATAATATATATATATATATATATATATATATATATATATATATATATTATATAATATAAACGAACATATGCAGATGAATGAACCCAATGAATCAAAGAATCAAAGTTTTTCAGGAACTTGACGAAAGCCGAAAAAAGGGCTCTTGATTCTCGCAGATGATGATGATACCGTGTCTCTAAAGCTCATAAACAAAGAAGACTACTACATGTACACGTGACGAGACAAACAGTGGGAGGATTTAGGGAGCACAAACGAGCAAGTACCACGTGACACCAAGCGTCGTACCGCGTTCCACGCGGCGGCGTGTGTTTCCAGAACACCTCCTATTGGATACATTTCGTTTCTTGTGCATTCGTAAGACAGATAGGAAACGCCAGAGAACCGAGGTGGAGTGGTGTAGTGGTTAGCACACCCGACCGGACATTGGGAGGACCAAAGCTCAAATCCTGGCTCCGCCCTTTCGGCTTTGGCGGTTCTAAAAACTTTGATTCTTTGATTTATTGGATTAAGTAGGGTTCATTCATCTGCATATGTTCGTTTATTTCCTCTTCGGAGACCACGTACGATGACGTGAAGTGCCCGTGTTGTATATATATATATATATATATATATATATATATATATATATATATATATATATATATATATATAAACGGCAGAAAAACGTACTATAGGCGGTTGTTTGGAGTTTCATAACATATTAATTGTAAAGTCAGGCGACGTTTCGCTGGACAGACCTTTTTCAAGACTGTAAAGTCAGTCGACGTTTCGGCACGAGACTATGTCATAACACTCGAAACAACCGGCTCAAGTACGTTTATCTGCCACTTATATTATTGCGGCATCGTGCGCTACGTTTTTATTCTCTCTCTCTATCTTTCTCTTGTTCTCACTTTCTCTCTCTCTCTCTCTCTTCTTTATATATATATATTTTCAATAGAAGTAAATCTACGGAAAGTTCCTGGAGGTAGCCCCTATTTTTTATTTTACGTTTAATTATACAAAAACGTAAAAATCTGCTATCCAGAGCACTTTTGCGCTTCATTCAGAAAATGTTAAACATTAACCGCGAAGAACTGCGACATCAAGCATCATTCACTTCTGACAATATGCACATGTTAAGAGATTACTATGTTGGCACAGTTAATATCGATTTTCTCAAAATCAATATCAAACTGGATTAACCTTTCCAAGTAACATAACATACGTACAATACCTAATGGAAAAGTTTTTACACCTCGTATAATTTATATAAGTTTTGATATGTTGATTGGCACACTAATATATACATTTCATGTTTTCGCAATTGGGTGAGGGCGTTCCAGAGATCTTTACATCATCAAGAAATGTTAATTAGGTCATACGGTAGTTTTGCCAATCTTCCCACGCATCGCCAGGGAGAAAAAGTTTTGCATATAAATTGAGAAACCTATAAAAATAAAAATACATTTAAAATAAACGCGAATATATTTCCACTAGAAGTGTCTACGAAAATTCCTAACAGAGTAATCCCGGTAAGTAGGAGAGCAGAGTGGTCAAACTTGCGATCAAACAAAAGTCAAGTAATAAGTCAATTCCTCTGTCCGGTGTGTCAACAGAAACGTCCTAAATATACATTTACATAAACATCTGCGTTTGGTACGGTTCTACGGAGTTCTTTGTAATACTTTCTTCTTCTGCCATTACAAACTTCAGGTCTACCCGCTCACTGAGCCGTTTTACGAGCTGTACAGGAACTACGAGGAAGACCCAATATTTGGCACTGGCAAATGCTTGAAGTTCAGTCAGGTGGGCCCCGAAGAAGATCGCGGATACCCGATATTAGCTCAGTGGGGAGACGACAACCAGACGATGTAAGTAATATTTAAGAACGCATCATGCACCATCAACTGCAAGCACTCGGGAGTCTTCTCGTAAAGTGAATCAAAAAGGCTAATAGAAGGACCATCACAAACAAGATTAAAAATACCAGTTGCTGGCATTGGTTAATAAATTAGCCTGGTATTTTTGTTATTAGGGCCGAAAGATCAGTTAAGAAGAATAGGAATGCACTAGGTAAATGCCCTCCTTGTTAAAACGCGGATGAAGCTATGTCTTAGCGAACAGGGCAAAAGGTGCCACGCTTTACACGCATTGCTAACTCGGTCGTCTGCGAACTCGTCAGCAGTTTTCATTAGCAAGATTGTAGGTCTTATTTTTCACGGCAGAGAGATATGTCTTGAAATTTCATCAGCTAAAATCCAGCCTTCAATGCATATTGAAGGAAAGTTATAGGTTCTGAATTGTCTAGGCTCGTTTTAGAGTGCAGAGTTATGTGGGCACCTTATATATTGCGTTTAGAAAAAGGTGTGGATGCCTCTCCCTTGCAAGTTATGTCACTAATAGCTTCTCTGGCATATGCTTGGTCCATAGAATCGCATATGGAAAACTTCAATCCAGTGAAGGGTATACCGCCAAAAACATGGGACTCTATACGGTGGACGGTGGTAAGTATGCTTCACCTGCTTATAAACATGAACTGCTACCTTAGCTCAAAAAGTTAATCTTGAAGTGTTTATAAATATTGGCAACGACCTTCACCCAATATTTCTACAATGCATGGAACCTATATTTATAGAGCGAAGCTTTGTATTTGTTTATATAACATTGAAATGTTCTTTGGTGGGAATGAAGAACATCCTGTATAATCTTTTTTATCACCCTCCCATATGATATTACCATGCACTGCTGACAGAGATCATCTGGACAATGTAATGCGGGAATTCATAGCATACATGCTAAACGCTGCACGTTTACGATGTGTAATTTTCAGTGCACCAAGATGGAAAAAAATTCGTCAAAATTTTAGCAAGTATGAAAGTTTTAAGCAACGCACAGGACAAGGGACCAGATGTGGGAAGACGCAGATACAGCGCTGACTCAGTACTAGAAGTTTATTGATTGAAACTGCTCCAAATAGATTAGCGCCGTTAAGAACAAAAATAGAAAAGAAGGAAGAGAAAATACGCGCTCCCAAGAACCACGTACATTTAAAAAGCGCTAAGCAAGCCTCAATATATAATGCTCACAACACAATCACTTCATGGTATAAGGAAAGCAATCTCTTTTCTAGAGAGGAAATAGAAGGACGGCTGACACAGAGATCACCTAATCTTGCTATATCTAATGCCTCAAGAATTTCACGTGTCAGCTGGTCACGGTGACGGTTTAAACCCTCACATGTTTTAAACTCGGTAACGCAACCAACGTTTTGGCAATGAATGTCACGTTAACCAGCTATCCCCCAGGACACATTGTAAGCATGTTCTCTTATACCGTCAATAAGAGAGCGGCCAGTTCGTCCCTCATAACGCTGGCCGCATGACAAAGGGCCTAAATAAACAATCGTTTTAGCACAAGTGCAAGGAATGATTACGGTGGACAATTGGGCGAGTTGGTAAGAGTTCATTATAACTTACAGCGCGACTAGGACAAGGACAGACAGAGGAGAAAACACGCGTTTGTCCTGTGTTTTCTCCTGTGTCTCTCGTTGTCCTAGTCGCACTGTACGTTATAATGATCACGATGTTTGATCTTAAAACGTGCTAGCATTTCTGACAGGAATATGGACGGCTGTGCACAAGGTTGACAGGGCAGTTTGTTAGGAGAGAAGAATAACAAGTCCACATCACATCTGCCTGCTATTCTGTTGAAGTTGTGGGCCTAACCTTGAATACACGGAATGACAATGAACTTTTCTTTTTCCCGTGCTTTATTGCTAGTTTCTTCGCACTTTTGAGTCACAATCTTTATTTCTGTGAGCAGAGACGTGGACACCGTTATCAACGACTGGGAAGGGAATTGTGAGACTGTGATGTGTTCAGTTTGTTTATCGAAGCTAGGCTGAAATTTTTGAAAGCAAGACTTTCGCAGAGGATGTGCATAGCAAGTCCTCGAAATCGACCGCCATACAATTTTTGCGCGCTCACTGCATGCCCAAGGTTGCTTGCGGGCGCGCGGTTTGTAAGTCCAACTTACATGTTGGACACATACTTAACATTAAATATAAGAATCTGATACAACCAGCTTCAGGTTAACCTGAAGCTTGTATCAGATTCTTATATTTAATGTGTTTTAGCTATGTGTCCAAAACATATATGTTGGGTTTTCAAACCAATCCCTCTGTTAAGGATGCTAGCACTTGCAAGAGGAAACATCGTGATCATATCGTCGCTTGTGCTGGAAGGGTTGTTTATTAACTCCTTTGTAATGCGCCAAGCGTATGTTGGCCAGACGGGCCGCTGAGTTAATGGCAGGCTAAGAGAACATGCTTACAATGTGTCCTGGGTGATATCTGATCACATTGGCATTCATTGCCATGACTGTCAATACGTGCCAGAATTTCTTAAATGTGAGGTTATTAAATGTGACCATGAACAGCTGAGACGTGAAATTCTCGAGGCCTTAGAAACAGCAAGATTAGATGATGGCTGTGTCAACGATCCTTCAATCGCCCTCTGAAGAATCCAGATTGCTTCCCTTGTACCATGGCTTGCTTCTGTTGTACGCATTATCTTTTATGGCTTTTTTTGGCGTTTCCTTAAAAAAAATGTTGTTTTTGCGTGTGTGTGTGTGTGCGTGTGTGTTTTTGTGTTTTTTTTTGAGGGAGGGGGCTTTTTTATTTGCTTTGTTCTTTTTTGTTTGTGACTGCGCTAATATATGACACCGTTTCGACCAATACATTTTTGTGAGTCAACGCTCTGTCCGTCTTTCTTCATTGAATCCTTCGTTCTTTTGCGCTGTTTAATTTTTTTCAAGTAAGTCACGTGAATTCGGTGAATAAACCCATGAAAAGCACTGTCAATACTGCCGCTCAATGCTCAGGTGTCCTTGATGTTCTCGCAAAAATGTGGGACTTTTAGAATACTAGCCCAAAAGTGGTGGCGTAATATTTCTATGTGGCGACTGTTGTTTTTGTTTCTGGAAAACTATCATGCAATAAAAAAATCTCCCCACCTTCAGAGAGATTAGGCTATTTTTTGCGCATCCCTGTTTTCAAGGTATGATTCCATGAGAAGTATCAGTGTGTACGGTGAATTTACGCAAGCTTGGTGTTGTCTAAAGTACGACACAAATGAAAAAGAAAAATGCAGCAGTATTTTCGAGCGCAGTAGGGGCCTTTAAATACGCAAAACACAACTGAAGACAAAGAGGAAGAAACTATGGAACTCTTTCCACAAGTGCACTTCCGTTTACAATAACTACTCACCCAGAGTTAGAACCCGGATCCAACAGCTTTCGATTCAACACGGCTTCTAACTTACCCAAGGACACGAAATACCATAAAAAGATTGTCTAAACTCCAGATGCATGTGTTAAAAAAACGGATTGATTTTTTTGTTTTCAACCTAGGAAATAAACAAAAAATATAAATGCATGGTTCGCAGCTTGAAAGCTAACAAAGGGATATCAGAACCCAGTTCTACAGCCAAATAAAACAAAAACTACACATGAAACTCCTTCACTATTCCAAGCATAATCGAGGCGTATTCATGCCTCAATATTGTTATTCGTTTTTTTTAGTGAATGATCGTGCTAATTTCTTTCAGTCACTATTAGTTCAGCACAGTTTCCTTAAAGGGAGATAATTATTACACGACATGAAGTGTTGCAATACTTCTTCATACTCTTTATTTTTTATGCGACCTTTATGCGCATTCGACTGGACATTAATGCAGTCATTTGTCTCTTAAACGTCCCAAATGTCGAAACTAAAGGGATTTCCTAAACATTTAGAGGTACCATCGATATTTCTAACATTGTGAATGGATTTCAATATTCGAAGTAATAACAATAGAAATTGGTGTTTGGACCGAATTTGTGATCTATGTAGTTTAGATTATGAGGTAACGTATAAAAGTAAACAGATAAAACACGTCTTAATTCGTTGGTATTCATTGAAATATTCTTGCTCATGAAAAGTTTTTCGAAAGTTGCTATCGTACATATTTAGTGCAAATATGGTAGATGATACATTGACATTTATCAAGTGCCAAAACACTTGATAAGAATATATCAACTGTGTTCCTAAATTGCGCCTCTGCTAAAGTAGTATAGACCTAAATGAATGACCCCGTCTACTGAAAAATATATTCACAATATTTAAGCGTGACAGTGTGGCAAATAATTCTTTCCCTTTTTTTTCTTCTTCTTTTCATTGACTTTGGGTGGAATAAGATTCTTCACCTATTATTTCTGTCGATTGTAGTACTGGGTTCAAGGTATCACTTTATTAAAACCCTAATATTTTTGTGCGGGTTTCGTTATTTTATTTTTTAGGTTGTGTACCCCAGGGCATTCTTTGTTGTTAAACACCTAGTAATTCGGAGGTCAGCAGGTTGATTCTTTGTGGTCCCGGTTCTTGTGTACGTTAGAAGTTGTGAAGAATAAAAATTTAGCAGTTCTGGGTAGTGCACATGTGAAAATATTTCTTCAAATTTTCCATTGTGACTACTGTGGTAGGACGAGAGTTTAAGTACATTAAAATTTAGACTTGCTTAAAACGTTTTGGTGTTCAGGTTGCTCTTTAACATAAAGCCCGTCTCGAAAAAATTCATCATGTTTTCGCTGCACCAGCGAATTTAAGCTGTCGATTTTTTTTTAACAAATCTGTATTGGTTTATATTCTTAGTAAACGCTCGTTTTTTGTGTTTCTTATGTTGTCATGTCAACCAAACTGGCTGTGTCGGCAGGTCAAGCCATCAGGTATGAGCGAACGCCGGAAAGGACGGACCGATTAATTTATGGGAGAGAAGATTCTGTTAAAAATCATTCTGCATTAAAAGTGCTCTTTGCGATCATGCCTATCTTTGCTAGCTAATATCCTGTTACTATGCATTATGATTTTATTAATTTGTCTTGAACCTAATATTGCATTCCCTTTCTCAATACTTAATCGAAATGCAGTAGATGGGTCACTGCCCTTATACCTTACTTTCATGGAGGTCGGCAACTGCGGAGTCATTAGAATCGCCTACGTTAACGGTACGTGTGACATTTTAACGTCTTACATTTTTTTCAACCACAATCTCTCAATATTTATTCATCAATACACGCAACTCTTTTTGCAAGAATGTGAAAGGAACACGTTAGCTGGCATAGCGTTATTATACGTAAAAAATAATTATATGGAATGCTCTTAATGAATCACGATTACACCATCTCGGGGATATCTGGCAACTGTTTCGCCTGCCCCATTTGATTGGAATCTGCGGCGCGGAAGGGGGCGCTCTTAAGTTTAAATTCAGCTGAACAAAATCTGGATTACGTTTCTTAACGACATCACGGGAGATCCTTTAAAGATGCCGAACATAGAGATAGATACGATAGACAAGTACAGACATCTGTGAGTGTGGATAAACGAAGGAATGAAATACCTCCATGAATATGAGAGACACACAATTAGTAAGGGTAACAGTATTTCGACCATTATGAAATGCAGGGCGTAATGGAAGGCTAATAGATTCGAAGTGGTGCGGGGAGTATGCAAAAGGGTAATGGTACCAGGATGGATATTTGGTAATGAAGTCTTGTGCATAAATTTTTAAGTTAAGGCGATATTGGAGGAAGGACAAAAGGGCCTTGTGTGGATAGCTGTAGGGGCACATGGGAACCCTCAAAACGATGGAGTGCAGAGTGATATGGGCTGGTCATCTATAGGGAGCAGAGAGGCAGTGCGTAAAATAACTTTTGACCAAAAACTAACAGCCACGGAGGACACGCGGAGGGCGAATAAAATTTATAAATACCTGTACATGAGGACTTTGAACACGATCGAGGTGGACGAATAGGACATGAAAGCTTGGGATAAAACTCCTGCAGACGAAAAATGTCTTTGGAGCGAACACGTTCAGTGGAAAAGGTAGCTAAAAAGGCAGAGAGATGGGTGTGGCAGGACAAAATGCAGGTAATATTAGCTTTAAGAATATACAGGTTACAAAAGCAACAAATAATGAAGGAAGGTTATTCAATATTTCGAGAGGGAGCGCTCTGTTGTTTGAGGCGAGGACAAGAGTCTTAACAACAAACACGTATAAGGCCAAATTTGCTATTTACTCTTTAAAAACGTAATGTTTAGTTACGTGTCCATTCTTTGCCTCATTAAACTTATATGTTATGAAATAATATTTCACAACGTCAGATGTTTTGAAATGTATTGTGGGTTACTGTGATAATGACAAAAGGTTAAATTTTTTAAAACACTCGCCTTTATATATTCGTAACGTTCCTGTAAGTAAAAAATACTGAAGCAGTTTTACATTTATATATAATGAAAAGCAGACAGGAATGACAACCACCAGAGAAAATATTTTTTTGGAAAATGCATCAAAGAAATTTTGCATGCTCACCTGTCAGTTCCTGGTTCTGTGGAAGAAAGCATCTGTCACTCATGTCGAGAGTAATTCATGTTTTAGACGGATGTGCTTTTGTGTATTTTGATATGAGATGAAGTGGCTGGTAATGAGATATATAAAGTGGATTATAATATATTTATAGCAAACATCTTTGCACATTGCAGAAGACGCATGCGGTGTCATTGTTCCCGAGAGCCATCTTGGACAGGACACCACCATCTGCGATTTCGTGTATGACCTGTTGTGTGGTACTTATAAGTACCATCTCGATGACGAGAATTGTAACTGGTGAATAAATATTCACGTGCATCGCCGTTTAAACACAATTATCGCGCAAGGCACTCCTGATTTTATCATAATGGCAGACTTTGCAACCTTGTTTACGTTTCTGCTGTCGATGTTCACGTTGTTTTTGAAAAAGCATCCTCACAAGACTTCTACAACTTGTTCGTCGAGGCTGATTGCGTAATTAGCTTAATGTTTCAAATGCGTTATTTCCACTTTTAGACTTACATTTCTAATTATATCGTTACGCACACTTTAAGCGGCTACATTCTTGAGTGCACTTACTTTCATCTAGATATAAATGCTGGTTCCTTCCCACTTGCAAAACTCAAGTTTTCGTTGCGACGAAGAGTTCTGTATATTTCTGGAGAAATAATTTAACTACCACAGAAGTACACGCTTTTTTAATGAAATGTGTGTATTTTTGTGCTAGTAAGAAAGGCTCATGTCGAATGGACTGATATCATCAGCCAGTTTGGCTACGCCAGCGCCGCCGCGATGAATCAAGGGATTTTAGTTATTCTGCATGTGCGGCGACCTGAATTTTTGTTTAGGTCACATGACGTCAGGTTATGTAACATCAATTTAAGTCACGTGACCTAAACACCTACCCAGATTCCCTACTAAAGTTTGCGGGAAACGCACCGACGAACGGACAGACGCACGGACGAACGGAGGGACAAAACTAGTATAAGCCTGGTATACTTCGGTCGGTAGTTAACTTTGATTCACTAAACTTAAAATGATTAAATATGTCGGCATAGTTGCTGTTCACCCATTTTCAAAGTCCCCTCTTCTGAGATTTTCGGTATGAAACTGCATGGACTTGCCACGAGCGCGCACGCGCAATCCTTCCAGAGGCACGCAGTGGACTTTGTGTCGTTCAGGCAAAAAAAGGAGTTTTTTGTGTTTTTAGTTTTCGACTTTTTATCAAAGCACATCTCAGCGCCAGCGGTCATGCTCCCACTGTCCAACATGTAGAGTCACTGCCACTCCTCTCTGGAAGGAGAGAAGGAAGTGGGGCTTTCGCCGACGAAATAAAACGCTGTCGGGTTCAAATGACATTGCAAGATTAAGCTTTGAATCTTGAGTTATTGGGATTAGATAAAGTGCAGGACCGTGCAAAAAAAAAAAAAAAGACCTGGTGCGTTAAAAGAGCAGTAGCACCGCTCAACCACTCCATCAGGAGACCGATAGCCCCGCCGGGTTTGTTTGCTGACTGCAAAGAATACAAGAATAGAGCCATACTTCACGAAGCCCCAGATCCAACAGGGTACATTTTTAATACGGATTGTTTAACACCCTCTGACCAAGTGAGGGGCGTGTCATAGGCCCAGTATCACTGTCGAACAGATGGCCGAAAAATTCGCACCTCGTCGTCAGGGGGCCAAAAGTACGCAACAACTAAGCGCAAGATTGAATGCACATTTTTTTTTTTTGGCAGAAGATGGTTCGCCCTGTTTGAGACTTGATTCGAGGATTGCCTTGGTAGAGACGTTTCGGATTAAAAATACGCCAGAAGGAAGGAGAGGGCGAAAGTTCCCTTGTATTAATTCAGAGCGAAAGATAACCCATGTTGTGCACAAAAGCGATATCTTAGGAGCTTAACCAAGGTCACCGTAGCTCAGTGGAGTTAACACGATCTAGCATTCTGACATGAAGGAATATGCACACCCGCGCGTACGGCGCTCACGCAGCTTCATATTGAACTACCCTCAAACCGAGAATCTGGATGAGGGACGATTTTTCACGCGCCGGCCCGCGGCCGCAGGCGAGCGAGCTGCCTGCCGGCGGTCGCTGACCGGTTTCAGAGAGAGGAGAGCAAGAACTCCCAGAATGGTGTGTTCAAGTGAAGTTAGTGAGGAATAGGGCCAAAATTATACTCCATTTCACCTTACGTGAGGCCACAGCGGAGGCTATGAGCCATCAGGGCTGCCAGCAGGTGGCTCTGCTTTCCTCGCGTCACGGCTTTTCTTGTCGAAGCACTGTAAACGCAGCACATGGCGTCCGCGCATGGTGGCTCCGATGGCTGGAGGCATTTGCTGCGGACAGACGTGGGGTCAAACGGAGTTGACGCAAAGCGGGCCCAACCGCGATCGCATCGAAGGGAGGTAATACGCACTCCCATATGGCTCACCTGTATCGTTCTAACTTGAGTCACTGACTATTCCCAGAGTACCGAATTATACTCAGTCAGCTTACCGGAAGTCAAACACGCAGAACTCAATTCTGATTGGCTGGATTAGCCCATGGTGGAAGTTATTAGTCGGCCATTTTGAGGGTGATCTTAGAACAACAACAAAACATATGTAAAGCTTTTCCGCATTACCATGGGTGTGGCGGGTACGCACGGGTGGGAGCTCTGTGCATCGATGAGTTCGGATCGAACAAAAGGTGCGTTGATTTTTTTCTAGTTTTTTGTTTTTGTTTTTTGATATCAAGTAGCCTTTAGTCCGGTTCGCCAACGAAGATTGCCGCCTCGTATGCTGGCTTCGGTTGTGCTGGTACTGCGTTTCCAACTCTACGCCTCAGCCGCTACGCCTACATTCTAAGAGAAAATGGAGAAGAAAGGTAGCAACGGCGCGTCTTCCTCCCTTCTACTGACGCGCTCCCAAGCGGACACGAAAAGAAGGGAGGAACGAGGCGTTTTCTTCCTTCTCCAGTCAGACGGGAGAAAGCTCTCGCCCTCCCGACTAATCTTCTTTCGTTTTCGTTTTTCGAGCACGTCACACACGTTGCTTAATAAATGTTGTTGAGTTGATTGAGCTAAAGCGGCAGCGAAGGCCGCCTGTAATTCCGTCTTCTAGTTCAAACGTCCCGAACATTTCGGTTGCATTGACGTTTTTACCACTAATTTTATCAAACGAGCAAACGAAGCAGCCAGAAACAGCGAAGGTCCGGAGCGGTGCCAGCAGCGCTACATACACTGACTAAGATAGCCGTCTTCGGTTTGCGGGACCCACGCGAAACTACAGAAGTGGAACCACGCGGTTGTGTGTCAACGTTTTCGACGTTATGGAAATCGCAGGAACTGCATCCGAGACAGGCAGGTTTAGCTGCCGGCTGCCTGGGCACCTTCCGTGCTGAGTTTGGTTCTGGTATTCCCATGCCGAGTGCCAACCGGAAATCAACGTGGTTCTGTATTTCTGCGTGTCGGCAACATCGCAGCATCATCGGGATGGCAGTGTTGGGCGTTGTGAACGGAAGTCTGGAATTATCGCCTATGCGACCGTGTGTTCGCGTATCAGTGGTGTAACAAGATGAGATGACGTAAGCTGTCGGTCATTGATGCATGGGCGGATCCAGAACTCCATTTTGCGGGGGGCGGCGGGAAACGTTTTTTGTGGGGGTGGTTGGGGGTGGAGGGAGGATTTAGAGTAAGATAAACAGGACTCCGGTTGCGCCTTTTCTTTTAGCCGCCACAGGACCACACAATGCCGACGGCCCCTAGATGTGCGCCGCTGCGCCGACTCATTGGCTCCAAGCCGTGCTTTGAAACCGACGCCGCGGACCGTCGCTTCAACCGACGTCTCGGTTGAAGCGACGGACTGGTTCTCCAAGTTCAGAGTAGAAGTGTGCCTGTTAGGGTGCGACCTACCCTATTTTGTACCCTCGTCCTTAAGTACCGAGCCTTCTACCGCCTGGCAGGCCCGTAGTCGGTTTTATTTCGGGGGGGGGGTCGAATTCGTTTGGGGGGGGGGGGGTCGGTCGCCCCCGTCGCCCCCTCCCCGCCACTGCATTGATGCCGGTGGTCGGGCCGTGATCGGAGGGGGCGGGGTGTCGCAGGTTGACATTCCGCTTTACATTACATTAAAGAGTTTAAGGCCACTTAAGGGATTAGGTGCAATCGATCGACTTGCGGATGGTCATGTTGGAACGCTGGTCTGAACGGTAAGCTCCTATCGTACAGTGGCCAATGTGACTGTCAGTCGCCGATGGCGATTGCGCTCTGGGGAAAGGACTGAACAGTATTATATTATGACGGAAAGTACGTATACTTAAAGTGTGGAATTTCAGCGTAAAATAGTAAGTAAAATCGAAAAAAATAAAGCTGTCCTTTATTTTGCTGTTTAAATATACTACGGTTCCTGGAGAAACTGCCCTCCAAGTGGCGCGCTGGGATGAGCGCTAGAAGTTTTCGAGCTCGCCACGGCGTAGCTCCGTACACTTAACACCTGCCGCAAGTCGCGGCTTTGACTGCATTCAAGTGGATCGAAACGCGATTTCTCTGCCTGTGAAGCATCACTTCCAGCTGAGTGAATATCCGCTCTACAGAGATTGATTAAAGACGGCAATTGCAGCCGTGCGCGAACTGCACAAATGGGAAAACAAACACATCAATAGAAATACTGGCTACGAAGGGCCGTGCGGGGAAACAAACTCATCGCTTGGAACCGCATTAGAGCGCCTCGATTTATTATCTGTCAAATAATTACGGCATTATCGAGCGTCTTCTTTTTATTAAGAGATTCATCCCCTGAGCCATTAAAATACTTTCAAATGTATAACATTGCTGGGAAAAAAACAACATGCTGGGAATATTTTTTATTGCTTAGGCAGTCACCGAGAAATGCCGTACGTTCAAAACGACCAGTATAAAGGCGGAAGCGCAGGGCTCGGGTGTGGTGATCGGGTGAATGTGCCGTTGTATTGATGTTTCTATGTGCCATGTACTTGTACGCGCTTAATGTATGTTCAGCTGCTGACGCCTGTAGCATGCGTGATGTGTCTACATGTGTGTATAATAGATGTTTCCGAAGCGCATTGGTAGTGTGAGAGAATAGAGATCTTTTTTGTAGAACATGAATTGGGTGGTAACTAGCGCCACCTAGACTCGGTAGCTACTTGCGATCAATCTGCTTGACCCTGCCATCTGGTGGCAAGCGATTTAACCTCCTTTACGCGACGTGGCTACGCCATAATTTCTTGTTACCATGCTGAAATGAGCCAACGGGCTGCTTGAAATTTGCTGTTTTTTGAGCGCGGCTTTTTTTTTGTTTTGCCGGCGAATGTTTCCGTGATGTGCGGTTGCAGGAAGGAATTGTGACTCAAGGAATAGCAAAGGTAAGACATAAAGTGCGCGAAGTAACTGGGTGCCGGTTGTCTCTGTTTAACATCGCAGTGCTGACGATGAGACGACCGAGTGACTGGATGCTTTCAAAACGTAAGTTTCTTTACCTTCAGGGGGAAGCCGGCTCCGGAAATAAATACAGTTCGCGGAAAGCTAGTGTTACGTTTTTATTTGCTGCTCCTCTCGCCCCGTACAATAGACTTATTGTTCTCGTTAAGCCTCATTGAGATCGATTAGCTCGATTCGTGGCCGCCATAATGAGGTGCAGGCGACGGAGGAACTTTGCTACCCTTCTTCCAGGGACGAAAGTTTCTCCCTTTCTGAAGGAACATATGTGTCCAGAGCGTTCCTCCCTTTTAGGAGGACTATAATGACCCTTTTCTATAAGAGTGTAAGACTCGAATTCTGCGTGTTTTGAGGCAAGAGTGTCACGAGACAGCGAGGAGAAAGTCACGTACCACTCAGAACGAAGAAAAGAACTTTAATAAAAACAAGCCGGTATCGCCACAGACCAGGAAGGTAGATATAAGAGCTCGCGAGTGAACGAACGCTACGCGGTGCGCGTTGCGCATCGACCACACAGCTCAGCGCCATAGTGTGGATGGGTTGGAGTGTGACTGCTGCCCCACGGCTCGGTTCTGAAACGAAGCTTGGCAATTTCGGTACTCTGGGAAAATTCAGTGACTCTAGTGCTAACAGTGCGTGGCGACCATCGTTACTAGTATGGTGCCTGGAACGCGTCTCCGACTGGTGCACGTGTTTACCGCGTCCTAAAAAGTGATCCCTCGATTTCCGCCTAATAATGCCATTGAATTGTCATGCTCTCACCGGTCGCGACCCTGGCGGTTTCCCAGCAGCTGTGGTGGATGTGGCGGACGCCTGTTCTGCTGCAGCTCGCTCTCCATTGTAACAGTCCACGGACGCTACAGCAGCCGGAAGTTGGGACGCCTGGGACGCCGTGAGGACAGCGACACTCGCGCTTTTCGCCAAGATTTCTACGACCAACCGCCAGGATCGCGACATGCAACAGCATGGCACTCCGGCTTCTGTGACGTCATTTGTTGCCATATCGGGCCCACTTTTAATGTATGGGCAGCATATGACGCTAAACACAACAGTCGGAGACGCACTCCAGGCACCATATTAGTAGCCCGTTTTGCCCTCAAGCAGCAGGACCACTTGCTAAGAGATACGCTACGGTAGCAAACCTGAAACCGCGAAACGCGTCCGAATTGGGTGTTCTTTTAACGCAACACGTTGTGTGGCTAGTTCCTCCAGATTTCCTCAAGCTCACATTTTGTGAAGCCGTAGGTCCGTGACGTCATTTGACGTCGCGAAGATGCAATATAACATGATGTCACGTGACCTACACACTCATTGCAGTTTCGCCCGCAAATTTTCGCGGATAATTGACGTCACGTCACATGATGTTACGTGACCTATATGCCAATCTATATTTCTACGAAAAATTTAGGGGAAATGGACGTCACGCAGACTTCTGTCACCTGACCTGTGCAGCAATTCCACTTCCCCGCTGAATGTAGGCTGAAAAATTAACTCCCCATGACCTACCGATTCAGTTTCCCCGCTAATATTAGCGGAATTTATTTTTCTCGCTAAATTTCGCGGGGAAAATGAAGCCGCCTGGCTTTATCCGACGTGACCTATACGTAGAATCAGTTTCCCCTCTAAATTTAGTGAAAAAACATTTGTCAAGTGACTCGGTCACGTGATATATACGTGACTTACATAATAATAAACATTGGCAGACGGGGTCGTGGGACAGACCACTGGGTGGCCGCAGCGTAAGTTTCGCGCTACGTGCAGTCCACCGTCGCGTAGCCGTGTCTGCATTGCAGCATAGCCCCGTGCAGCCGGCCGTCGCGTGAGCGAAAACGCCACACCGGTCACAGGGTGGAGTCTTGCAGGAGGCCCAGTGCGTCCCCCATTACCGCACCTGCTACACACGCGCCGCAATCCACGGTAGCAGACCGTGACGTGGTGACCAAGGACGCTGATGAAGTTGTGGGTGGGCGTCTCCATCTACATCTTGACCACTGTGGTACCGGTCATAATTTCGGGGCGGTCACGGAAGGTCACGTAGGAATCGACCTTCATATTGTCATTCTTGTTGAGGGCCTGCGTGAGGGTTTCCTGCGTCACGTAGGGCGGAAGAGGAAATTTTGAGGACGCGGACGCCGACATGTTTCAAACGGACTTCCACATCGCAGATCTCCAAAACTCCTTGGACTGCAAGACGGTCTGCAGCAACCATAGTTCTGACAGCCGCCAAAGGCCTCTCGCCACCGGGGTGTTCTATTGACGTGCAATGACTCAGAAGTAGAAAAACAGAACCCCGGCGACCGCGATAAAAAGGGGTCCCGGGACTTGACGGAAATAAACAAGATGTCTCAGTTGGGTCCCAATCTACTGTAACAGGTGCTACTGTTCCAGGGGGGTCATTTTTGTTCTCTCTGAGCGCGTCACTCAAATTCGCGATTTGAAGTAGTTAAAAAGCACTTTCTCATAGACGGACATTGTTGCCTTTGTAATTGATCCGTGCATGCAAGCACAAGTCATTCTGTATTGATTTCTAATCATAGGACAAAGACGTTGGCATACTGTGTTTGTTTTCAAACGAAATAGTACTTTCGCAAAAAGAAACGCGCCAGAGAATTGATCGTACGGGTTCGCAATACTTCTACGTAATGGCACTAGTTGCGACGCTGAAGTGACATTGATAGCAGCATTGAGAAACAATTTTGAGATAAGAAGAGGAATGAAGAACGGTTATAGAATAATATAGTATACGTAAAAAAGGACACCTGTGGCCCCGTAAAAAGTTGACACTTGGGGTTCTTCGCGGCCGAGATAAGTGCTTATGGAGTGATATGCTACGTATAACGAGGTAGAGGGGCTTAGGGTGAGGAACCGGGGTTCCGGTCTGCACACGGGAGTGATTCCCCCCCCCCCCCCTTTTCCGACCGCCACCATTATACGCAAAAGTGACTACTAGTCACGTGATGTAAAGAAATCCATGACGTCAAAGAAAATATGAGTGCGTCCACGGCCTGCGGGGGTAGCGGGAGATGTGGGTCCAAGCAATGCGATTTGAGGAACAGGAATCGCGGCATAGGACCGGCTTACAGGGAAGGTGAAACACTTTTCTTTTAATGAGAAAGAGGTTGATATTACCGTATTTTTAATCCCTTATATCGAATAGGCCAACCATTTGGTTCAAAAATGTCCCGAGACGCATTCAAAAGTAAAAAAAAAGAAAATGAAAGACGTTCACAAATCTTCGTAATTTGAAATTAGAGCGCAGCTCTTCAGGTATTTTGATTTCGCGATATACTGTGCTAAACAATTTGAGAAAGAAGATATATATATATATATATATATATATACATATATATAAACAAATATGGATCACACATCACATACTGGTTCTGCACCCTCCTCCTTTAATGTGTCCTCTTCCTCCTTCGTACTTTCCTCCTCCGTATCCTCCCCTCCTTCTCCGTACCCTGCACCTCTCCTCCTCCGTACTCTCCCCTCCTACTTCTGCGTACCCTGTCCTCGTGCTCCGTACCCTCGCCTCCTCCTCGTTCATAGCCTCCCCCCTCCCACAGCTTCCCCACTAAATTTAGCTGGAAAATTGACACCACGTGACTTCGTGTCCCGACAACTATGAACAATTTCTCTGCTAGATCTAGCGTGAAAGTTGAGGTCACGTTACCTCAACACCAATTCAGTTCCCCTCTAAATTTAGCGGGGATACTGAATTGGTGTGTAGGTCTGTGACGTCCCATAATGCAACACAACGCGTTCAGTTTGCTCGCTAATTTAGCGTGTAAAACCACTGATCTCAATGACGATTGCTGGATCGCGCATCCCCGCTCCGCAAGCACGGCCACCGGACAGCCATGTTGCATGGCAAATTTTTTGGTTTTGCTAGCGTTTAGCTGCGGTTTTCCAGCGAGCTATATACACGTTTTTTACTCGTTCGTTGTCATTCGCCGAAGACGTTCTTTAAGATCCTGGGTTAGGCGTGGTACTTGCCGTTGAGAACAGTTGGAAATTTTACGAAAGCACAGTGCCGCAAGAAAAAGGCACAACTCGTCGAAAGCAAGTTTCGCCGATTTTGTGGCGTGTTCACAGCTTTCTTTCTTAGAAACCCCGCGCTGCGTCTCCCCATCCAAAGCCGCCTGTATGAGGAGACGTCGCCCTAACTCCACAACGCCACCTTCCCGCGGTCCAAGGTGCTGCCATGTGGAGTGTCACAAGCCCCACACAAACAGACGTGCAATGACCAACGTCACTAACATGCTCAGATACTCTCCACTTGTTGTGATTTTTGTTGGGGCTTTGCCTGTTGATGCAAGCGAGTCATTCTCGTTTCAAGGAGAGCGACACCGAGCCATTTTGCATGTGTGTTCGGACTCGGAATTCGCAAAAACTGGAAATGTGCAACGCCTGCTGTCCTCGTATTTTTTCCCCAGTTCACCCTTTGTCCTTGTGCAGCAGCAGACTGTCGCACAAGAGCAACACCATTTTGGTCCATGGTGTCATCTGAACTGGAGAAAGATTCGCTGCATAGAGCGGCCCATGAGGCTGTGCGCACGCCGCTGTCTGCTATCACGAACACAAATATGGTGATGAACCCAAAGTTCACTGCTCGCTAGCCTTGCTTGAATACACCCTATATGGTAAATGTTGTTCGAAGTATCTTTAAACATAGCTGATCCAACCTGCATTCTCTTTTGGCATTGCCGTAGCAAATTGTGTCTGTTAGTATTGCATACCTGTCAAGTTTCCCGTATTACCCGGAAGATTTCTGAATTTTGATCAGTTGTACGATTGACAGAAAAAGCTCCCGGAAAACGCAAACAACGCCCCCCACCCCCCCTTCTTTTCCTCTACACTTAAAGAATGAGTTTTTGCCATGACAGCAGACGGCTGCAATCCCATGTGCATGAGCAGTGCAATATATAAATAATAAAGTTGTCTTCACGTAAATTTGTTGTCAATAGTTCTTTTAAACCCCCTGCTTAGATATTCTCCCGGATTTGGTTTCTCCGAACTTGGCAGGTATGATATTGTTTGTGCCTTTTTTATCTTGTGTCATTTCCGTAACATAATTTCCCTGTTTTTTACATTTATAATCAGTGCAGCCCTGGTCAAGCAGAAGTTGCTCAGTGAACTCCTAGTTTGAGTTCCCTGAAACCACACCACTGACATCACCCACAGTGCCAAGGTTCCTGCTTCATGGCAGATATCAATAGGAGATCATGGTAAGTTGTCCTATATTTTAGCAGTGTTGGAAGTAACTCACTTGAGCTTTCATCACTGTTTTATCTGGCAGTTTGTTGCCTTAAAGGGATACATCAACGAAATTTGAAATATTCGCGTCGTGTTCAAAAATAGGTTGAATATGATCCACAATATCCGTAAATGACAATCGCACGTTTGTATTTTGATCCTGGTGGCTGTATTTTTCGTTATAAACGGCCCACTCTGGCAAGCGCTCGGAGAAGGCCCAGCTTAGAGCACGTGACATCCAACGCAATCGGGACGTAGGTCGTCTCAAGACGAGCAAAGCTACGGCGAGGCTGACGTCGAGAGGATGGCCTAGTCGTTCCAGCCACCGAAGCGGCTGCTTTTGTACGAATTTTGAGTGACGGGTTAATCTCTATAATCTTGTTGGGGGACAATAGCGACTTCTGCGACACACAAAGGGATTCTCGGGAAGAGGGAGTTCCTCCTTCCCCCTTCTCTCGTCGTGGCCGGAGACGAGACGACTCTCCGTCACTAGCTGTCAAGGTTCCTAGACGAGCATTACAAACGAGGCGTTAGCGACATCCACCAGGTGCTCTTTGCTAATCGTTTAATTCGTTTTAAAATTCCTTTTTCGAGACTTTTTAACAAGATATTGGTATGTTCCATGTGATACTGCTCTTTTGAACACATATAGACCAAAAAATGAGCGCCGAAATTTCGTTGTAGATATCCCTTTAGAGTCCTATTCGATTAAAATGATTGCAGCCTGCACGCTTCTGCGGTTTAGTGTAATTCGGAAACATATGTTGATCATAGTCGAAACTGCTCGGCTCATCATTAGACTTGAATGCCGAGTTTCGCTGGGCAGCTATTTGGCCACTTCGGTCGCTGCAAAACATTATTTGCCATCCCAGGTATGTGTCACCGCCAACGCTTGCGCTCCCCGTGTTCCCATTCAAGATGGTGAGTGGTATACTCGTGGAGGCCTCGCTGCTGCAGGTGCTGCCTTGTAGCTCTGGCCCGTGGTGGCTCCCCCGCCATCACTTGTGCTTCCTGTGATCCCAGCCGAAGTGGTGACAGGGGTTATGGGAGGGCTCTTAGTCGCAGGTGCTGCCATGGACTTTGGCTCGTGGGGGTGCCGACGCTACTGACAAAGCTTGTGCTCCCCGTCGTCCCTGTTGAAATGGCGACTGGAATTTGGAGAGGGTTCGCTGCCACAGCCGGTCGGTTCAAGTTCCACACATTCTGTCGTAGCCCTTCTTGGTAATTCGTTCCCTCCATGTTGAGGTTCTAGTGGGAGAAGTCCACCGCTGTTGGGTTATATGTCACCACAGCAGTCGATCCGCAGAGAACCATGGCCATGTGATCACACTTCTGAAATGTTAGAGCCTTGTTGTGGACAAGGAGGCCGGTGAGAGAGATTTAATGTGCGTCTTGCACATCTGCCCGGCGAAAGAACTCATGGGTGTGCCACATGGATAGTGGGTGGACTGTGCAAGTCTGTCTTTTTCAGAATGGTGCTAAGAATAGGTAATGTCTGAAACATTCTCGTCTCACGTAGGTGTACTTTCTAGGCACAATCTGTTAGTAGATAGCTACAATGTTATTGCTTAATTCGGAACAGGATTCAGAGTATGAGACATTCTCAGGCCCGGCAAAATAATTTCTGCTCACTTTAATCTTGAAGAGCTCCCAGAGTTGCACATCATCAAGCAATCCTGAAGGCGATGCACCACATGTAATTACACCATTTTAGTTCCTAACTTACGACGTAGGTGTCCAAGAAATTGTAGTCAGTGTTAGTTGGGGGCTTGGAAGAGCGGTGTGTTTTGCGTTCAGTCTTGCACCTTGGCAGTCCATTCACTTTGGGATGAGGTGCTTTATTCTTGTGCATCCTTGGTTGTTTCCTTAGCCCTGAGAGGTGTTGCAGGTTTATATGTTTTATTTTGGGGGAACCATGCAACGTTATTATCTGGCATCTTTTCTTTTTATTGCTGAAAACTGTTTGAAGTAGGCCTTTTGTCCAGCTAAGAGCATGATTGGGAGCTTCACTCAAGTGTGTTTTGTGGCACACACCTCAAAGCATAATTGAAAGCATCGATGCATGCTATCGATACCAAGATTGGGGCTTCAGGAATGATCGGTCAAATTCCATTTTATTTTGATTCTTTGGCATTCTATATCTCTTTTGTAAGCTTGTTGTTGACGTAAGCTTGTTCAACTTTCTGGGTCATAGTATTTGATAGTTCTGTAATTATCATATACTTCATGCATTTGTCATTAGTCTCTTCTGAAGTTGTCACGGGTTCGTGGCCGACACATTTGGTGCTGCTTTGATTTAGAGGGTAAATATTGTCCGCCATAGATCTAGCAAACTTCATATATCCCGCACTTCAAAATTTTCTCGTAGACCTGATTAGGCAATAAGTTCCTTTTCAGTATAAGCATTTACTTAGATTGAAAAGCCAAAAGGCTTTTAATAATCGGCCACATGCAGAATGAGAACCGTGTTTCTGCCGCTTAGTGTGGGAGAAAATGTGGGGGTTCGCATGCCAAAGCAAACGCAACCAGTGTGTGTACCACTCCAGGACTTTTAAGCGGGGTTAGTGAGGAGCTTAAAGTGTTTGCCAAGACCATGCTGCTCACATATCTAGCAGAGGATAATTGGGTTTGATTTAACAAGCTATTAGGGTGGTTGTAAAACTCCTATACAGCCCCACATGGAGTCACCTTGCATGCACTGATGTAGACTGCCCGTTTCACATAGATTTGTGTGACCATATTGATCGAACTCGGCTTCTTTTACTTGTAATTTTGTGCAGTATTCGGAATAATTGGTAACTTAGCAAAAGGTTGGCATGTCACCGAGTAAACACGCCAGTGTACAGTGTGCTTCACTCTAAAATATAATGCACGAGCAGAGGCCAAAACTGATAACAGCTACCTAATGTGTAAATCGATGATACTGCAAAAACTGAAGCAGATCTTTCTGGGACTGTCGCCACTCCCCGATACAGTTATTGCTAACCTCCTTGTTTCTTTCTTTGTTGCCCTCAGTTTCAATTTGTATAGTATTTTTTGTTACTCGGTTTATTAATTTGACTAGGACTGGATTGCTGTTATCATTCAATAGGTTGGCGTGACATGTTTATCTCGAGGTCCAATTAATGTGCAATTTAGTTCTGATAAGTAAAACAAGGGAAACAACAAAATATTCAAAGCGATGTCTTTTTTTATCACCAAAACCTTATTGGTCACCGCGTTGAAACTGGGAGTGTAACGCAAGAAAAGAACTGTGCTGTCACCCTCCAGACGGCGCCGTCAGATGATGCAAACATCGCTTCAACATAAGTGCAGGATCAGCTTTTCTTTGGGGCGATTTTCGTGAGATGACATGAAAATGTTGGGGTCAATCACCATCAAGGTGGTTTGATCTCTGCATGTTCTCTGCTTGAGTGACAGCCACTGGCAAGCCGCTTCAGTGGTATTAAATTGAACTACTTGACAAGTTGCTTAAATAATAGTGATACACAAATGGCAGTACAAGGACAAGTTAAAGAACCGCAAGTAGCGTTTGTCACTTCATCGATTTGCCAGTTGTCCATAGCACTACAGTCTAAGCTGTTATAACAGACCTTGATTTTGACCAAGATTTCGGTCCGTTGTATAAGAGGGTATGTTGTATGCAGATATGAAGTTGAGTCAATGGTATGTGAGAGGAAAACCAACCATACTTCACAAATCGGTATGTTATATCCAAATGTCTGTTGTAATGAGGCTTAGACTGTATTTGTCTTTTGCTCCTGTTCAGTGCTCTTCATCTGCTTCGTACTGAGCAAATAAATAAGGCTGCCTAATAAATGAGACCGTCCGTCAAATTTGTAAACATTTCCTGTAAAACGTATTGCCTGGCCAAGTCTCGTCGTCACAATGGGTCACATAGTAAATCGGCCTAGCAATGGTTGATAATTATGATGTAGTTCTACTTAGTCAGCTTTTCAGCCGTGCCTCAAGAGTGTGCAAGAATACAGTAGCGCACATCAAAGACAAAGAAGAATTCGATCCCCTCGCGCGAGTCTTCATCGTCTGTTACGCGAGCTCTGAACCCACGCGAATCGAGGGATGCGGACCCGCGTTTGATGTCTGTGCAGGTGGCGGGAGACGTCGAAGTTGGAAATGGTGAAACGGTGTAAAAGACAAAAACACGTAAACACAAAGAGCTTTCTCCTGCCCGGGAGAAGAAAAACACGATGGAAGGCGACGGAGAGCCTATTCGGCGTTGTCTTACCCTATCTTTGTCTTTCGTATATTTGTACATGCCTTGACCGTTTTTCTAGTAATTCTAGTGAACGGTCAGAGGTCAGAAAAAAAACGTGTTTCCTTTACGGCTATTCTCGCCTTCTTGATGTTTTCTATTTTGCTGAACTTGCTCTCTTTATACTGCTGAATGTTCTGCGCGTATTGCTCCAGTTACTGTATTATGCTGATATTTTTAAAAAGTAACGAGTAATTAAAGTAATCCGTTACCAGTATTTTGTAACGTTGCAAATTACTTCCGAATTAAAGTAACCTGGCAATATCGAAATTACTTGAAAAAGTAATAATCCGTTACTTGTAACAGATTACTTCCCAAGTTTGCTTGTATTGAATCCTACATGGCGATATTCACAAAATTATCAATTGTTTAATATTTTTTGTGGCAAAGGATCGCAATGTTCCCGAGGTCTTTAATTGCCTGGGTATCGAAGAAAGCAAATCAATCAAAATTTTTATATTTTTTTGGTAAATATTTATTCCACGGAATGTCCCAGCAAGTTGGTCATAATCTACGAAATTTTACGAGCCATCGGGCGATTCTTTCCTGTTTCGGGAACAGGTGCAAACCATGCAGTAAATCATTCCTTAAGATTCCTGTTTCACCGATCGCTAGGAGCTTCTGAAGCATGACCTTGTGCATTTCAAGTCCACTCAGGTGTTGAACATTGCACGCAGCTAGAACAACTTTGCTGGGAGTACCCTCGAACCGGCATACCTCCCACTACAGTAATATACATGAGGCTAAAAGGAGGAAGAGCATGCCTACTGATTGATGAACACCAAAGCACGCATGGCCCGCGATCGGAAATATATTTAAAAAATAAAGCTGTATAAAGTTCACATTAGAATGACTTGTATAAACCAAACCACCGCATAAAATGAACCCCTGCATGCGCAGTAAAACAGACTGCGTGGAGTACAGCGCGCAAGTTCACACGATGGCACCACTTGGTGGTGTGCAGAAGATGCTACAACGCAGAGACATTTTCATTTCAACACCGTTGCACCTTCCTTCTCCACGTTGCGCATTCCGCTTGTCCCGGCTTGACTAGCTCAGGCAACCCGCCCTCAACACCAGCAACTCATTTCGGTCCATATCATACGCGCGCTGCAGTACAGCTATGAAAACGACGCCGTGGACCGATGGCGTTCGGTTTTTTTAAGACAAATAGTTATCATCATCATCATAAAGCAAAGCGCAAAACGCTTACAATTAAATCTCGACCCAACATTACTGAAAAAACGCGTAAGTAAATAGATATTCAAATGTACATAGCCTCTGCAGCGCACTATTGTAATATTAACCTTGCGCTTCAATTGTGTTTAAACGCTCTACGCCAAAGCCTAAAAACAGGCATTTCTCGTAGATTAAATGCGCTTACGAATACCACGTTAAGAAATGTAATCTCGAAAACGTTTTCAGTGTTTCTTTTATCCGTTACTAACACAACCATGTTCCAAAACACTATGTCAAATAAATAGTAAAAAAAAAGACCGGAAGTTGATATTGGCTGACCGTGTGCTATACTGTTTTTCTCAAGTATGTTTTGTGTCATGCATACTGTTTAAAATACACCAGCGTGTTTACACCATTGAATCTGGCTCGCGAATTATGTACATCTGTCATAAATTTATTGTTCTTCATGTCCAACCAGAGTCTGCAGCGCGAAGAGGGATTCTATCGTAATGTAACTGCATATTTTTCTAATGAGTTGCTCACCACGAAGCGATGCAGCTTAATTGCAATACACGTTGGGACCATTCTTTTTGTTTCACGTGGATGACACCTAGCATAAACATTCAATAAGACCGGCTGTATTTGTAGCCTTCGTTGCTTTCATAACAACAATAAATCAAGCAAAATAGCGACAGTTTCGTGAAAAACGACCCAGCCCAGTCCAGTTTCGAGCCGACTTTCGAGTAAAACCACCCAACGAGTTCTGAACAAGACTGCTGCAGATTATTAAATGTTCTAAATTGTTCGCTATGTCGGGAGTTTCCTCCACTTATATTTTTCGTTTGACTACAGAGCGGACCATTTAAGAAGACCACTTTCAAGCGGCGTAAATAAGGTCGTAGGATCATTGACTCTTCAATTTTCTTTTTTTCTTTATATTCCTCAGCCAGCGCAATCAAAGTGACGGGTTATTGCTGCAAATTATTGCTTGACAATGCAACGCGGCTGAAAGGCAGGGCCGAACTCTTCAAGCAGTCACTTCGATCAGCGAGTTTAACGTTTAAATGCAAACTTAAAATTTACGATTCCTTACCCACGACCCGCACAGTAGTGAAACGGAGGCAAGGTGTACAAAAAGGCTTGACAAAAGGGAAGTCCACCAATAATATTTACAGCTTACATCCGCAGATTTATTTTGAATCGTAAGTATGCGTACACTCTATTTCATTGCTCGCCAAACATTTTTTTGTTTTGTTTTTTGGGTGGGAATTACATGAAGCATTACACGAGTGAGAAATCCGAGATATTTCTTTTTCTCCGCGGAGCTCGTATTACGCGAAGAAAACGTAACGCTTTTGAGATGCGGCGTTGTGGCGTCACTCCACGGCGATTGGAGTGCAATGGACGTTCGAGCCGTAGAAACAATCCCGGTTTCGCGGTGGATCAGCCTTACTTTACCTGTTTTTTGTCAAGATTAAGGATATAATTTAACCGCCGCGCCTCTATCCGCAAAGTTGAAAACTAAACTCATGCAGGCAGCAATATGAATTATCTGGTTGTGTTTATGGCGCAGTACTCGGCTGACGTAGAAAAACCCTCCTTCAGCGTTCGGCTTGGGATCGTATTCAATCAGTGGAACTCTGATTCGTCACGATTTTTAGGCGAACGTTGACGCCGCACTCCTCTCCGATCTATGCCTGCGCTCGATCGGAGAATAAGACGTAAAAAGATCCAGTCCAGAGGCCTCGGTTGAGTAACCATCAAGCTTTCTGGAAAAAGAAATTGAACAAAGCGCACCCCTATGGTTGAATCTCCTCGCCAATAAGCCTTGGCGTCGTGCGCGGAAACCGCTAAATTCGTCTGCTGCAGTGTGACGAGGGTCAAAATTGGAATTCGCCTGCTGCCGCACACATCTCCACCACCGATATCTCATCCGCGTGAATGACGACGTTGAAGAGGGAGTTTTCTCCGCGTTGTTATATCATGTACACCACTACCAGGATTTCCCCTTCGTGAAAATATTCTTTTTAACGCGAGAGCGTTAAGAGGCTTGTGTCGCAGAACAGCCGGTATCGGTGGCGCGACGAAACAATTCGGATTGGACAAGAGTGTCTTGATGTCACAGCCACTTGACCTTGAGCGGGAATTTTAAAGAACCCACAACGCTCACGTGAAACGTAACGCCTCGCGCGAAATGATAGTGATTAACAAATGACATCCAAATCGATATTGCCTTAAAAAAATTCTAAGAAATTTAGGTGGAATTGGAGCGCACAACCCTTTAATTGCCATTTAGATACGCTACTGACTAAGACAAGCAAGGGACGCTTGCACGGCGAATGAGTAAGCGATGCGAACGGTGCCTGATTACGCGATTGCGTTCCACTCATAAAGCCGAAGCTTAAACGTCCTCCGAGTTTTAAAAAAGACATTCGCACAATGTATGTCTCTAAAGTGCGTATACTTGCCAAAATACAACCCTTGTAATTTTTGTAGGCCGACATGATAGTTAAATAAATAGACAAGACAAGGACACTACGTTGCATTTTCTTTATGGCAAACACCAGTAACTTGGTTTCTGAGTTAGTGACTTACCCGCTCCGCTGTTAGGAAACCTTCGGTTCTGGAACGAGCAGGAGCTCACCTAAACAAGTTAATGAACTCAAAATCAACCCTCGGAATTCTGTTTGTTAAACAACAAGGAATGAAATCGCCGCCAACACCTCAACAACCGTAATGGCACCGAAGGATTTTTTTCCATACCAACTGAGAAGTTGATAACAGCCGGGCGTCCGTTTCAAAGGTGTGGCCTCCAACCCGCGCCCGTTGCCTTCCACAGTGCTTTGGCGGTGAGTGCACGCTCGAGGCTAACAATAAGCCGAAGCATTATAAAATTTAAAATACTCGAGCTAGAGTCGGGTCAACTGAAACTCCTTATTGCCGTTTTATTTATGACAGTGAACATAGTTGCTGAGGTCGGTGGGGCTTGAATGTGGCCATGGATACGTTCCCCCGACAATATTCGTGATGGTACTTATACTTCAATTGCATTTATTGTGTTTGTATTTAAACCAACACAAATGCGATCACACATGCAGCAATTTAATTCCAACCATTTCGAACAATGGTAGCACCTGGAGGTTAATTAATAAAGTTCTGAGACTATTCCGGAAAACAATTAGAGCTCTAGTCTTTAACTCTGTCTCACAGAGGCTTGTAAGTGACCATCCAGCTACATGCCACAACAAAATCTACCCCATATTATGCGTTTGTTTCTTCTAAAGAGAAGACGCGTTTAGGGGTTAAAAGCGCTAAAAAACGACGAACGAGTAGAAGAGACACACACCACAGAGCGCTACTTACAACTCGGCTTAATCTTGGGGAAAATACACCCACCGCTAATCTGGCAAGACATTGTGCATGATCGCATTGTGTACATTGTGTATGACCGCAAAATACGATAGCTCATATTCATACAGGGTTTCTGATGGGGCACCAACACAAGAACCTTTGTCACAACCTGAAATAAAAGAAAAACGCTCCCGCTATCTCCCTTGGCTTCTTATTCTTGTTTCGCGCCAAGATAACGGTGTTGTCGAGGCAAGGTATACATTCACATCTATTACAATGGACTGCTATATTACCAGAAGGGTCGACCCCACCAACAGGGCATGTTCCCTCAGCCTTTCGTTCACGCATCTCTCCGACAGCCCCACGTGCACCGTTCACAAGACGGACGGATTCTGAAAACAGCCCCCACTTTGTAGCCCACGCACTTTTTTCAATGCTTTTTTGACACATATTTACCCGTGTATCTCCCCGTTTTAGCCTTCTACATAACTTGCCAATTGTCGTGGAGCTGAGAGGAGAACCGAAATTCCACGTATCCCCCCCCCCTTTTTTATGTTATGGCTAATAATACGTAGATACGGAATCACCACTGGTGTCTTAGCAGGTCTGAATCCCTAACCCTCTTCCCTTCTCCACGAAGCTTCCCTAACATGCCCTCTATCACCCCCAGTGAGCCCAAAGGAGACGCCCCCTCCTCCAGTTTTCTCACCTGTAACCAGAATTGTAAAAGTTACATCAAAAATGTGCCTAAGAGACAGTTACAGTTACTCACACGAAAAGGTACCTAGGTTCTCGCTTAAAATGTATCTACGTACCGGTACAGTTACTTCAAAGATACTTTATTTATTTTCCCCAATCTTGTCAGAATATTTTCGAAGTAAAGTTTTTTATATTAAGAATACACACAAGAACGAGTTCGATAAATGTGCTTTATTGGTGGTGTGAGTGCGAGAAATAAGAAAAACCGCATTCATATCAGCATTCCCGGACACATTATCTTCATCACTGAAGTTCTCTTTTAGACTTTAGAATCAGGAACTTGTCGGACGTGTTTATCTGACACCTACGACCGTTGCTTAGGAGGAGGGAAGAGAATGCGCCACTTTTTCCAGACACACGAGCATCAACAGAAACTGCGCACATGCTTCAAGTTATCTCCTGCCTTGTATAGCTGTTAGAGGAGCATCAAACACGCAATAGATTCGATTTCGGTTTGAGATGAAGGAAGCAGGTCGCTATTTTTCCTTAACGAAGTTCCGAAGCGATTCGATAAATTGGTCTTGCTAGAACGGCATCGCTAATCCATCGTTCGCTCAGATGAACACCACCATTCGCTAAATTGTCGTTCAGTGAGACGTTGTTCGCTAAAACGTTGTTCGATCAAGTCAGTGCCTCCAAGGCCGGTCCCAACTCAACCTTTATCACGGCACATGGTAGCGTGTTAATACTTCAAGATTTCTAATTTCTACCATTTTGACGAACTGAACAAAAACGTACCTGTAAAAACTAACTTCAGTTTGTTACAAGTTACTGGAAAATGTATCTAAGATACAGATACAGATACCGCGAAATGAAACTACCCAGGTTTGTACCTCAGGTACAACAAAAGTACCTAAATACCGATTTCCAGTTACTTGAACCTAGGTACTTTACAATCATGCTCGTAACCCAAAGCTATCGCCTACCTTGTCCGGGCAAGACTTCGTTGAGCACTCGATGAAGCATGTCGTGGCTATACCTCTAATATTACTCTTGGAGTGGTAAGAGTCATAGGGTAAAATACCTTTTTTGCCCCAGGGCAGTAAGCCCAACATACTTGCGACGGGAGAATTAAGTTCCAACTTCAGATCTAAAACTGCAGTGCACCCACAACCGGGTTCTCACTTGTGAAACTCAAGGCCGAGGCGCTAGTTAGAGAAATCTCTAACATATCTGATACGGACATCTCCTTTTCTGAATCCACTTTTGAACCTAACAAAACAAGGCAATCGTCTACAAATCTGAAGACGCCAACGACGTCTGCCTCCGATCTACTCTTGTTCTCATTATAACACTTCGCTAAGTGCAAATCACTTAGCACTGGAGCCACATTCGCCCAAATACACACACCTTATTTCTGCACAAGTTGTACGTCAATAAAAGCAATATACGTGGATTAAAAAAACACCTAGCAACTCTAAAAAACCTTTCACCCCAATCGCACATTAATTTCGGAACTAAACCTCCCCAAACACCTCCATAATCTCACGAATAGCCGTCATTAGGGATGTAATAAAAAAGGGTTTTCAATGTCAAACGATACCGCATCTAATGACGAGGTTTAAAATTCTTCAGAAACTCCACCACATTTTCTGAATTTATTAATCGAGAAAGAATCGTACAACTGGAGCTGCGAAAGTTGACGCTGGAGGTACGATGACATCTGCATCCGCCACGATCCCCTCTGTGTCACAACAGCTCTAAACGGCGTGTCCACCTTGTGCGTCTTCACGGTGAAAAAAAACCTAAGGTGAGGATCACTAAGCTCGCATTATCGACGCTTTTAAACTGTCTAGGCTCAAGCTCTGGCAAAGATCAACGGCCCTCTTTCGAACTATCGCGAGAAAAACCGTCTTTAGTTCCTTAAAATTATCCTCTACTGCCTGTTTGCTCTTAAGTAGAAAATCTCTCAGAAACGAGGACAAACACGCCCCCTTGTCCGCTAACAAGAGGTTGAGATGTTCGTACAAACAAAAGGATAAAATCTTCCCAACGTTAGGTACATTAACGACACGCCCCCTCTTTGTCGGGGAAGGGTATCAACGCCCATCTACTATGCGTCTATCCCTGTTGGCTCAATCAAACCTGTCTCCCACATCTCGCACCAGATTGTTACGAAGGTCTTTAGACTTTCAATCTTCATTTACCTGTGTTAGCGCGCCATCAGAAATTCTGTATGAATCGGAGCTATCGCATGTACGATCATGCACAGTGTGAAAGCAGAAAATGTGATTAGTGGCGATTACAAGTGAATGGGATGTGTGCATTGTCGATTTCGCGGTGGGTGTTGTTTCGCCAGATTAAACCAGTTGTAAGTAGAGCTCTGTGCTGTGTGTCTCTTCCACACGTCCGTAGTTATTATAGCGCTTTAAACCATGCCTAAACATGCTCGTCTAGACCGAATTCAAACCTTTCTACAAGACGACCCACACGAAAAAATACGTGTATAAATTTTTTTTATTGCAAACAAAATTTGAAAAAAAAAATGTTAAAATTTTTTTAAACTGTGAACAGATTTGTTCATACTAAGATAACGCCCACGATGGGAGATGTTCAAATTAATATATAAAGTCAGATAACTAAAATATAGAACACTGCCGGAACGCGAATTACACAGCATTTTTACCACCAAACAATTATTATTCTCCTTGCTGTGACCCTTCTCGTTGTCATTATGTTATGAACGCAGGAAAAAACGTGTAGAGCATATTCAACGTGCCTCACATTTCAAAGAAAACGATTGACCGTTTTTAAGCTACAGCGAACCACGCGTCGATTGATTAAAAGTGGGGCAGCCTCCTGCTTTATGCACAACATCCATGGCCGCAGTGCTTATTTTAAATTCCTCTTCATGTAATGGGCATTCATTAGCACCCGTCAGAATCTTCATGTTACTCGTTGGTTTTGATGACGTCCTCTATAATTTCTACGTGCGTCGAAGCTTATTAATAATTCGGTGTTTTTTTGTGATCTCTTGAAGAAAATGTTGAAAAGTCACAAGCGGAGTACGAATCTCCAACGTATTATAGTGCCACGGCAATGCGGTGGGTGGGGGAGACGTCCGATAGGTTTTTGTTCGCCAAATATATTTGCCCGCTACAAGCACCTCCTTTGTCAACAGAAGTTATGGGACGTCGGCGGTTATAATGAGACAAAATAAAAGGAATCGCAAAGCCTAGAACCATAAAATAAAAATAAAATATCGCCAATTTTACTGTATGTCACTTTAAGTTTTTGGTTGTGAGCATGTTCTTTTTTCTTTCTATTTTACTGACCTGAAGGAATGTTGTTCTTACAGACGATATGTTCCTCGTGCATGTGGCAAGTAGTTCAAACGACGAAATATGTAGACTGCGCTACACATATGTAGCACAGTATAGTATGTGCGACACAGTCAACGCAGTGCCGGCAGCGTGACACACTTAACGTAAACACTGCGTCGCATTTTCTGTTTAGATCCTCTCCGACATAGGGCTTGGTAATTTATCGATAAACCTAGCGATTAATCGATTAGTGCTTTAATCGCGATTAATTTTTTTAATCGGTTAAGCGACAAAATGCTGTCGAACTAAAAAAAAGTTAAAATTAAACGCTTTCACCTTGCAGACGTGGAAGAGTACACCTGTGAGAAGGGCAAACTTAAGGTAAAATTTAATAGACAGAAGCGAGATTCGTAACTCACCCGACAAATGACAGAAGGTTTCACGTGTCCCGGCCCCTTCAATGACGTGCGAATTTCCGTTTAGCGCAGCACAGGCTATTGTGAACAGTCATTGGAGATCGCTCTTACCGGAGTATACCAACGAACCTCTGCCTCAAGCTGCTGTCATATAAGATTCCGTGAGTGTAAATGTCCTTGAACTGTTCTCAACTACACATCGAGCTTGATTCCTAACCGAAATTCTATACTGCGCCACTTATTACATGTTCACTAGAAAATATAAAATAATTTTGGCTTTTTAGTTCTATTATGCATAAAAATGAACGAGACCAATTAATAGATTAATTAATCGGCTAAAGCGTAGCGATTAATTGGGTTACACCGTTTAATCAACGCCCAGCCCTACTCCGACAGTGTCTATTGTCAAACTATAAATTTCACAGGTATATTCATCCCGCAGTGCTTGCACATTCGACAACATAAATAGTTTTGCTTACAGCATTCCAGCTGTGAGAGAAAAACACAAATCCGATGTATATTATTCGTGCTCATTACTTTCCACATGACTAAATTCCATTGTAGGCAGCGAAAGCGTCCTATAGGCGAAGCATGTAATGGCTTATTAACCTATTATTGAGTATATTAAACGTATATAAAGTTGTTATGCCAGAGTATTGCTACACTGGTTGACGCTGTAGAAGAGAAATATAGCCATTGCGGTGAGGTGTATAGTTAACCGGAGTCACCGAGTAGTGGCAAACCATCAATTCACAGCATGTTTATTCAGACCAAAAAGTGTTGGGGTAGGAGTTGAGCCCATGATCCCACCGCGATGCAGCTTGCTCGATAACAGTTCAAAACACCAAAAAATAACAATAAATACTGCAAGATGTACGCACAGCGTGCTAATAGACGCACGCCGTGCGTCTATTACCACGCCGTACCAAACAATGCCTAATTGGCGTAATCACTCACTCTCTGTGCTATAAGAATACGCTGGAGTGTCGCTACGATCAAATCAGTCTGTTCGAGAGACCAGAATACCTTGCCATCATATCGCTTTAACAATGTCCCTTGGTCTGTTTAGATTTGTCGGTCTTCTTTGTTTCAGCTATGCCAGCGCAACGTTCCATTTCCCAGAGCTCAAGCCGGAGCTTGAAAGTACCAGGACGCATCTGAGGTATGCGAAATTTTTGTGTGTAAGAAGCCAGCTAGATTTAGGTCTATCGAAATTAAGATGCAAATAACACTTGCCAGGTAACGTAAGTGTTAAACATTAATCTTACATTCGTTGAGCTTTCTTTTTGACTCCTGAAGTGTAAATATGGGTGATATTTTATGAAACCCTTCAAGCGTATCATGGGATATCTATGTATTTTGAGAAAACAAAATGTGTGCTATGTACATCATTTCCTAAAAAAATGTGCCTTTTCAACAAATTTAGCACTTTTATAGTAAACAAAATATATGAAGTTTCACGTGGTGGATACTTCATATATTATGGGGCTTCGATATTTTTTATTGTATATATATATATATATATATATATATATATATATATATGCAAGTCGGTAAAACGACATTTCAACTACTATTTATTATTCGTCGATCAAATCTTTGTAACGAAAATCCCCAAACATGCCTCCGCGAAGAACTGTGACCTAAACTGCGAATTTTTTTAGTTCACTAGGTTTAGTTTTGTTTTTAAAATAATTACCACGTGCAGAGCCTTTCATCGCCTTCCACATTATGCAAAGTTTGTGTCTTAATCACGTACGAGTACTGAGAAATAAATTATGAAACAGGGAAGGTTTTCACTTTTTGTTCTATTTCAGCACGCTGTATATAAAAAACAATTTTTTCTTTTTTTCGCGTCGTCTTTTTTTACACTTTGTTTTAGCCAGCATACATTCCGTTAGAGGTTTATGCACTAGTTTTGAGTTTTAATCCTCTAAATATTTAAAGAAAGAGCAAATGCTGATGGTTGGATTATGGGTTATAGCTGTATATTTTATTCTTCATTATAATATTCTAAGGGACGTTTAACAAATAATCATATAAAAGACATTGATGTTAGGCGTATAATAACCAGTCTGCAATTCCGAACGTCTGAACACTATAAAATCGCAACTGCCGAAAGCGGGTTTTCAGCCAATTTCCGCCGGTGCCATGATTGGAGAGGCCTCAAGCCTAAACCCTATGCGCTACATAATCTATAATACGTTAGAACTATCAAAGTATAAAATTGTAAAACATTAGAGTAAAATACACTTCCTATTGGAAACCTAGATTTTCAAATTTCGAAATTTTATATTTTTAATGCGAAATTTATGTTGATAACAAAACAAAATCATTTTTTAGCATATTTAGAGGCTTAAAACTCAAAACCAGTGCATATACCTCTAACGGAATGTATTCTGGGTAAAAGAATGGTGTGAGAAAAAAACGCGACGCAAGAAAAAGAAAAAAAATTAAAATATTTTTTACAGCGTGCTGAAGTTTAACGAAAAGTGAAAACCTACTCTGTTTCATAATTTATTTCTCAGCACTCGTACAAGATAACGGCACAAATTTAGTTTAATTTGGAAGGCAATGAAAGGTTATACACGTGGTATTATTCTAAAAGCGATGCTAAACATAGTCGACTCAGAAAAAATATCTGCAGTTTAGGTCACACTTCTTCGTGGAGTGTACTGTAACAGGATACCTTGCTGAGCATAGCGGGATATTTACAAAGATTTGATCAACTAATAATAAGTAGTAGTTGGAATGTCGTTTTACCGACTTGTATATATATCACAATAAAAAAGATATAGAAACTCTCTTTTGAATACTTTGAGTTTGAGAGTGGTTCAAAAACGCCACACACGAAAATCGTCAAACCCCACCATCAGCATTTGCTCTTTCTTTGTTTATTTATTTATTTATTTATTTATGTATACTGCGACTCAGTCGAGGTCATTGCGAGGAGTGGATTGGACAACAAAAACATGAGTAGAGAGAACAATAAACGAGAACATATTCAACAACATAATGATTCGCCAGAAACACCAAACATCAAAAAGTCAACTTTCGCGAGTTTTTTAACAAAGTCGTCGTACTGGAGCATACGCGTAGCACCGTCAATACTATTCCACAGCTCAACAGGCGCGGACAAGAACTTTGAAACAGTTTACGCGAGAAACGAAAGGGTACAATATTTAAGGGATGGGAACGCCTAGTGCGCGAAACATCTGAGAAGGAAATATACTTCACACATTCAATGCCACTTACATTATTAACAATTCTACGTAACAACTTCAATCGCTCGATAGTTCGCCTTAACGATAAAGATTCTATCCCTAATGTTGGCAAAGCGGATGAAGGTGAAAAGTGTCGATCATATCGATTGGAGATAAATCGGATAGCCTTAGCCTCGAACAGAGTCAATGAGATTAATGTCCTTTTTAAATGAACGTCCCAGACCACTGAACCGTACTCCAAAATCGGCCTCACGAGAGTTTTAAAAGCGGTTAATCTTACCTCTTTGAACGAATTTTTTAACGTGCGTTTAACATAGCCCAATTTTCTGAGGGCGCGGGAGCAAATATAGTCGACGTGCCTATCCCATTTTAAGGTTGAAGTAAAAATAATACCCAAATATTTGAAGTCGCTTACCTCCTTAGCACTATTTCATCAATGCCATAGCTAAATACGAAAGGTGATTTCTTATTCGTAAATTTCATAAACACAGATTTTCAAAGTTTATTTCATTTGCCATTGCTTGGTCCAATTGAAGAAGCGTGCGAAGGATTCATTAAGTAACAACTGGTCATTAGCTGAATGAATATCGTTATATAGGACTGCAGTCATCGGCGTAAAGACGAACTTTAATCGGAATGTTATCTACAATATCATTAATATACAGGAGAAATAAAAGGAGAGGCCTAATACGAATCCTTGCGAACACCTGAACTAACCGTAGCTTCTGATGAATTAGCATTTCCCATATGAAACAAACTGTGACCGGTCTTTTAAATAATCAGTGATCCAGTCGAGTAAAGGGGATTTTAAGTATGACCTTTAACTTCAGCAGTAGTTTGAATGAGAAACTTTATCGAATGCCTTCGAATAATCTATGAATATGGCATCAATCTGTCCTTTATTGTTTAAAGTCGTGGCGATATCATGAGTGAATTCCAGTAGTTGCGTGGTGGTTGAAAAATGACGACGGAAACCAGTGTTGCTGAGGGCAGATAATTGAATTGCATTCGAGGTATTCGGAAACATTCTTAGAATATCTAGAGGCTTAAAACTCAAAACCAGTGCAAATACCTCTAACGGAATGTATTCTGGGTAAAAGAATGGTGTAAAAGAAAACGCGACGCGAGAAAAAAATTAAATATGTTTTTTTTTTTGTACAGCGTGCTGAAAATTGAACAAAAAGTGAAAACCTTCTCTGTTTCATAATTTATTTCTCAGTACTCGTACATGATAAAAACACAAGCTTTGTTTAATTTGGAAGGCAATAAAAGGTCCTACACGTGGTATTATGTTAAAAGTGATACTCAAACATAGTCAGAAGTCAAAGTCAAAGTCAAAGTCAAAAAATGCATTTTATTTATAGAACAATTGTTAATACAAAGGATGTTATACAGGCAGGGGTCCCAAAGTTTTCAAAGAAAACTGTTGAAGGGACCCCATGGTAATAAACAATGTGTTAGCGACCTATGTTGGCACTTTATGAACGAAATAACAACATTGTGAGTATAAAATAGAACAACGTTATACAAAGCAAAAAGAAAACTCTCGGTAAACAAACATGAACGAACTGAATAGATAAAAGAGATTAGCTATACAGTAACAATGAGATATGATACAAATGTGATCATAAATCGAAACAAAAAGTATGAAAAGGAAAATAAGATAACAATGTGATGCACAGTCATAAGAAACAGTGAAATCATGTTATGAATCGTGTAGATTGTATATGTATACGCAATGATTTTTTGAACATATGAAAAGATGACATTGCTGTTAGTATTTGTGGGAGCGAGTTCCATATTTTGGTTGCAATGTAAGTGAATGTGAATGCGCCATAGTTAGTTCTTATGGGTGGTACCGTCAGTGACGTTTGAAAATGAGAGCGGAAAGGATACGCGGCGTCTTGATGAGTCAATTTGATCGATGAACAGGTTGTGTGGTTGTTTAGAAAATTAAATGTTAACAAGGCTATCCGATATTCGATGCACTGATGAACTGGTAAAATATTTAGTAAAGGGTATGCAAAATTAGTGTTTTCGCGTCTGTTAGTAAAAAGCATTGCTCGCAGGGCTGTATTTTGAGCTGTTTCTAACGGTTTTAGTGTGTTTTTGTATGTCAGTCCATAAACAGATAATCCGTACAATATATGACTATGAATGAAGGAATGATAAATTACTAGCAGGGTTTTTATGGGAAATATATGACGTAATTTATATAAAATGGGGATATTTCTATATATCGCGTTAGTAGTATTTTTTACGTGTTGATGCCATGTTAATTGGTAGTCTAGGGTTAGTCCTAAAAACTTGGTTTCATACACTCGTGTTAAATTAATATTTGCAAATCTTAATAAGGGAGTGTCTAGTATTTGCTTATTTTTTGCACAAAATATAATATAATGTGTTTTTGTTACATTCGGTACTAACTTGTTATAAGTAAGCCAATTTTCTAGCTTTTCTAAAGTAGTGTTAGCTTCTTCATAAAGTTCTGTGACGTTAGAGTTAGATAAGAAAATATTAGTGTCATCGGCGTAAAGAACGCAATCTTGTTTCAAATAACCTGCCAAATCATTTATAAATACAACAAAAAGAAAGGGACCTAGAATTGAGCCTTGAGGAACCCCAATGGAAATTGATTTTGTGGTTGACACTGTGCCTGATAAGTTGACAAATTGATTCCTGTTAGCAAGGTAACTTTTGATTAGATTGAGGGGCCCACCGCGAACTCCGTATGCACTTAGTTTCTGTATTAAAAGGTTATGATTAAGCAAATCAAAAGCTTTTTGATAAGTCAACAAAAATGCCCATAGTTAATAATAATTCGTGCTACAGCTAAAAAAAGATCCGCAATTTAGGTTACAGTTGTTCGCGGTGGCATGTTTGGGGATTTTTGCAAAAGTTGCACCGACGAATAAAAAATAGTAGTTGTAATGCCGTTTTGCTTACTTTTATATATATATATATATCACCAAAAAAATATAGACGCTCTCTTTTGAATTCTTTTGAGATAGAGAGTGATTTAAAAACGCTCCCACGCTACAATCATCAAAACCTCGCCGTTCTTTCCCGCTTCTTTGAGATTTGTTTCCTCAGAAAGTAAACATGTCAGGACACTAAAATAAAAAGGATTGTTGTTCTTGGAACAAGCTCCACAAAATGTAAACATTTGAAGCAGACTAAAAATACGACTGCCACTTGTTGCTTGAATCCAAAGGAAACCGCCCATATATATATATATATATATATATATCTTTTAATGGTGTTTTTTCACATATCGTTTGACATTTCAGCCTGAGTCAGGCCAAAACGTCGACCAATATATCATAAACACTAAAGGCTTTGAAGTAGGTTTACTCTCTTATATACTTTTTGTCGTCCTACGAAACATGAGTTTTCCTGATATGTATATATATATATATATATATATATATATATATATATATATATATATATATATATATATATATATATATATTAAAACGGATTAACTCTACGGAGAGTTCCTGAAGGTACCAGCCTATTTTTTATTTTACCTTTATTAATACAAAAAGAAAATCTGCTACCTAGGGCACTTCCGCGCCGCATTCAAATAATGGTAAAAATTAACCGCGAAAAACTGTGACATCAAGCATTAGTCACTTGTGACGATATTCACATGTTAGGAGATTAATATGTTGGCTTATATAATATCGATTTTCTCAAGATCAATTTTAAACTAGATAAATGTTTCCAAGTAACTCAACATACGTACAAGACCTTATAGGAACTTATCACCGCCTCATACAATTTTATGAGGCGTCGTATGTATAAATGTTATTTCTTCGCAATAGGGTCAAGGGCGTTTAGGAGATATTTCCATTATTAGGAAATGGTAATTACGTCACACGGTAGTTTTCCCATTCTTGCCATGTATCGTCAGGGAGAAACAGTTTAGCATATAAATTTTAAAAAAATCTAAAAAATTACAACAAAAAAACAACAATAAGGACGCATTTTCTCTAGTCCAAGCGTCTACGAAAATTCCTAACAGAGTAATCTAGGTAGAAGAGCGAATAGAGGTCAAACTTGCGGTCAAACAAAAGGCAGGTACTAAGTCAGTTAATGCCGTATCGGATGTATCCACTCAGACGTCCGAATTATACATTTCCATGGGCATCTGCGTTTGGGTACTTTTCTACTGATTTCTTTCTAATGCCTTCTTTTCTGCATCACAACCTTTAGGTGTACCCGCTCACAGAGCCATTTTACGAGCTGTACAGGAACTACGAGGAAGACCCGATTCTCGGCACTGCCAAATGCCTGAAGTTCAGTCAGGTGGGCCCAGAAGAAGATCGCGGATACCCGATATTATGTCAGTGGGAGAAGACAACCAGTCGATGTAAGTGATATTTCAGAACGCATCGTGCACCATCAACTGCAGGCACTCGGGAAGCTTCTTGCGATGTGAATCAAAAACGCTAAGAGAAGGGACATCACACACAAAATTCACAAATCCAGTTGCTGGCAGCGGTTATTAAAGTAGCCTGTTATTTTCGCTATTAGTGCCGAGAGATCCGTTAAGAATAGAAAGACGCTAGGTAAATCCCCTCTTTCTGAATGCGAGGATGAGAGCATGTCGCATCGAGCAGGTCATTTTCTCCCTGCTCCTATCTGCAAAAGGTGCCACGCGTAACAAGCATCGCTAACAAGAACTTCTGCCAACTCCTCAGCCGCTGGCATTAGCAAGATTGTTGGTATTAATTTTCAAGGCAGAGGTCGATGCCTTATAGTTCCATTAGCTATAATACACCCTTCAATGCACATTCAATGAAAGTTAGAGGTTTTTGCGTGCATGTGCTAATTTTATGGCTCGTTTTAGATTCATTGTGAGCATAATAGACATCGCGTTCACGAACAGGAGTGCATGCCTCTCTCAGGCAAGTTATCTGACTAAGAGTTCTATCACATCTGCTTGGTCCACAGGGTTGCATATGCGAAACTTGAATCCAGTGAAGGGTATACAGCAACAAACATGGCAGTCTATACGATGGATGGTGGTAAGTAGGCTTGTGCTGCTTATAACCATGAACTGCGTTCGTTAACGAGAAAAAAAATTAATGCTGACGTGGGAATAAAAATTACAGCGACATTCACCCAAAACGCCTGCGATGCATGGAACCTATCATTTAAGAAGCAATTTATATTTGTTTATATATTATTTCAAAGTTGCTTTGGGGGAATGAAGAACATCCTGCTCAATCATTGCTATCACCTACCCCTCAGATATTATCATGCACTGCGGAAAGAGAGCAGCTGTATGCTGTAATGCGGTAATTTAGAGCATACACTATAAAGGCTGCACGTTTAGTTGTGCGCAAATTAACAGCGCACTGAGATGCAAAAAAAAAACATTCGTCTCAATCTATAACAAGTACAGAGTGTGAATCCGGTGAATCAACTCATAATGGGCACTGTGAATACTGCCACCAGTTGCTCAGATGTCCTTGATGTTCTCGCAAAAATGCGGCACTTTTACCACAGTGCCAAAACGTGGGACCAAATATTTCTATCGAGCGACTGTGGTGCTTTTTTTGCAAAACTATAATACAAATAGAAAATCACCCAACAGGCGCAGAGAATAGGCAATTTTTCGCGGATCGCTTAGTTCCAGGTTTGATTGTGTGTTAAGTATCACTGTACATGGTGAATTTACTCAAGGATGGGGTTCTCTAAAGGAAGTCACAAATGAAAACAAAAACGTAGCTATACTTTCGTGGGCATAAGGGGCCCTTCTATAGACAACACGCAACAAAGCGCGGAAAGGGAGGCACTATGGATCTCTTTCAACAAGTGACCTTCCGTTTACAATCACTACACAAACGTAATTGGTTTCCGAACTTTCACTTGGGCACAACCTATAACTTACCCAAGGACAAGGAAATAGAAGAAACTGATTTTTAAGCTACGGGTGACAGTGTTTAAAGAAACAGGAAATGCACTTGAGTTTACAACCTAGGCAATCAACAAAAATATTATACGCCGTTCAAAGCTTGAAGAATAAAATACAGAAAAATTATATCAAACCCGGTTCTACAAGCAATAAAACATAACTACACAGGAGACTCATTCAATTGTTCAAACACAAGTGGGACTTATTCACGGGTCGATATTGTTATTGGTTCTTTGCTTTTACTAGACCATATTGTGCTCATTCCTTTCAGTCACTATTAGTTAAGTACAGTTCAGTAAAGGCACACAATTATTACACTAAATGAAGTGTTGCAACACTTCTGCATACAGCTTTTTTAATGTAAACTTTGTGCGCATTCCACTTGTCGTTAATGCAGCGTTTTGTCTAATAAACATCCAAACCTCCAGAAACAAAAATAATTCATACACACTTCAGGAGGTACCATCGATATTTCTAACCCTGTGCTTTTTCAGGAGGCCAATCTGAAAGGAAGTGAATGGATTGAAAATTTTCACTCAATAATAACAGAAATCGGTTGTTTAGACTGAATTTGTAACCCATGTAGTTTAGAATATGTGGTGAAGTATAAAATTAAAAAAAATACAACGCGTCTTAATTGTTTGGCATTCTTCGGGAGCTTCTTGCTCAGAGAAGCAGTGTTCAAATGTTGCTATTATACATATTCATACAAAAGTTGGTGATACATTGTGCCTCTAGTATTGCGGAAAATATTATTTTTGATTGCGCACTTTGCCACAATTTTCAGACAAAACGACGCATTAATGTCTCATCAAATCACCATAAACTTTGCATAGAAAATAAAGAACCATATTTGGAAGTGTCAAAACACTTCACCAAATCTAAGAACTGTGTTCCTATATTGCACTCTGCTAAAGTAGTATTGACCGAAAGGAATCACCCCACGTGTCTGCTGAGAGAAACAATAACAATATTGAAGCGTGACACAGTAGAATAAGCCTATCTGGCATTTTGATTTTGATTGACTTTGCAAGAATAGCCTTTGCCTATTATTTTTGTCGATTGCAGTACCGTGTTCGAGTTTTCATTTTATTGTAACCTTGGTGCTTTTGTCCGAGTTTCTTTATTTTATATTCTACGTTGCAAGCCCCAGGGCATTCACTGATTTTAACAACCTAGTAATCCGGAGGTCAGTAGCTGAAAATAGTTTTTTCCTGTTTTTCTTTGCGTCTTCTGTGATAGGACGTCTTTTTAAGTTCATTACAATTTATGATTTCTTAACGTTTTTTTCTGTTTCGGTCGTTATTTAGAAAAAAAAAACTCTCTCAAAATTTTGCCATGTTTTGCCTGCACGAGCGAGTTTGAGCTCTCAATTATTGTTTAACGAGTGCGTATTGGTCCATTTCTCAGTAAGTGCTCGTGGTATTGTGTTGCTTTTGATGTCGTGGCAACAAAACCGGCGGTGCTGGCGCGCCCTTCCATCGACTATCGAGGGACGCAGGGAAAGGCGAACGGAGAAATTTCTGGGAGAAGAGGAATCCGTTATAAATCTCTCCATGCGTTAAAAATGCTCTTGGCGATCGTGTCTGCGTTTAATAGCTAAGGCCGCGATACTAGGCATTTTGATTTCTAGTAGTTTGCGTTCGGCTTAATATATCCTTACCTTTTTTCAATACTTAATCAAATTTCAGTGGATGGGTCACTGCCCTTATACGTTACTTTCATGGAAGTCGGCAACTGCGGAGTACTGAGGAACGCCTACGTGAGCGGTAGGTTTTACTTTTTGACGTCTTAAAAATTTTTCAAATACTCGTGATTTTTTTTACAATACATGCAAGTTTTTTTGCAAGAGCACGAAATGGACCTGTTTTTTGGCAAAGCGTTATTAGGCGTACAAACGAGGAAATGAAATACTAATACATAATCGCATTCACACGATGTCGGGGATGCCTGTCGACCGTTTCGTCTTTAAGTACAATTAATATGAATGCTAAAAAATCAGCAGAACCCATCCTTTGGGAATGATTATCTACGTTAATGCGAATAGCATCAAACGGTGCGGAGTTATGCGCGTTCGTCAGGTGGCCGGCACACTCTAGATACGCCAGCCCACTCTTGAGGCGATTCTAAATTTGTTGACACTTTCACAGCCCTGCGCACGATCTCCGCAGCCCAGCACGTGCGTTTGTGTCACTTAGGAAGGCGAGCAAAGCACGCGCCATACGCACAAACACTCAAAATGGTACCGACCAGACTTTCTGGCGTCTCAGCTAGTCTCAACCAACGGTACTCTAAACGGTTGTTTATATCTTTACCATAGGACGCGCTTTACAGCGCTGTCACAGCTACCGGTGCGCGCGCGTTCCATGCACGAGGGCTCATTCCGCTCTCGTGAGGCTGAGCACGGCCGCTACATCACCCTCTCCCCGAGCGCGGGAGAGGGTGAGCTAGGGGCCGTGCTAAGCCTCACGAGAGCGGAATGAGCCCTCGTGCATGGAACGCGCGCGATGGTAAAGATATAAACAAGTGTTTAGAGTCCGTTGAATGACTGCCTTCATAGCTCTGTGGTTAGCGCGTCTGCCTGCTGATCAAAGGGTCAACGGTTCGAATCCCGCCGGCGCCGGTCTTTTTTATTTATTTATCGACCCGCGGCGTAAGAGGTTAGATAGCCAGATAGATATATAGATAGATAGATAGATAGATAGATAGACGAAAAGTGCGTGAAGTATCCAAAGAATGCTATTCGCATTAAAAGAAAATCTATTTACTTTCTAGCACCGTACTGCTTAGTACGTGTTCATTAGATGTCTATTTAAACTAACGTGTTATTGTGAATAAAATGTTCCAACATCGTAAGCCTGGAAAATGTATAATCGTTCACTGTGTTGATGACGAAAGTTTGAAATATTAACAACGGGAATGACAACCACAATGGCTAGTATTTCTCCTCCAACAACATCGAAGCAAATCACAATGCTCGCCTGCCAGTTACTGCATTACACTGTTTTGTGAGCGAAGCATGGGTCGACGCGAGGAAACGGTAAACCATGTTTAACACAGCTGTGGTTTAGTTTATTTTGATATAAGGCTACGTGTCGAGTGATTAGATACTGATATCGTGTGCATTAAGGTACATTGTATAACACAGATATTCGCACATTACAGAGGACGCATGCTGTGTCGTCGTTCCCGAGAGCCATCTTGGACAGGACACGATTATTTGCGACTTCGTGTACGATCTGTTGTGTGGTACTTATAAGTACCAACTCGATGACGGAAGCTGTAAATGGTGAATAAACATTCACTTGCCTCGCAGTTTACAAGAATTATTCGTGCAAGGCACTCCACAATTTAACATCATGACAAACGTGGCCATTTTTTTTACATGCCTGTTTCTTTTATATTCACGATGGAGGCTCCGTAAGGCGTCTTCTCTGTCTGGTTGTTCTGGTGGTGGAGCCAGTCTTTAATAGAGTGGGCTTGGGTGGGCTGAAACTTGTACCTGGCCTCTTTGTAGTAAGGGCAGTTCCACTCGAGGTGGTGTATATCCGCGGGTTTTTGTGTGTTATTTTTAGCGCACGGGCTTTGTTTGCCTTTTGCCTCCTGCTCCACTTGGCCATCTTGGTCGGACTACGAGCGGCATCCGCCATGATCCGAGCGATGAAGTTATTATCTTTGCGCCGGAGTTTCTGAGGCAGGGAGTAGGACTTGGGAGAAGCCTTTCCCACACGGTGATTTTGTAAACTTTCTTAATATTTGTACTGTCCAGTTCTGGACCGTACTCTTTGTGATCATGGGATATTTGCTGTTCAGAAGAAGTGAGGCACCATACACGTGGTTGTATTTCAGTGGACTAGAGCCAGCCTCCTTGTGGAATAACGAGAGGGACTCGTGAGTGAGCAGATGGGCGTCGTCATTTTTGAGAATTCCAACATGGTTAGGTACCCAGCAGATCTTGACGTCGGTGCTTTGCTTGCGGTGCTCGGAAGCGTTTAAAGTATTTGAACTTGCCGCTTGCCCTGGGTGCCTTTTTCCATCATTCTACTGCATCTATGCGTTTAGAAGAAAAAAAGACTACAATTAAAATATACTTTGAATGCATTATAATACTTGTAATTTTTTTGTCGGCATTCGAAATGTATATTTGTCTACAAATTTATATTCCCAATGCATTAAAAATATGGCAAAAATATATTCTAAGCCCATTAAAATGTGCATTAAAATTTATATCAATTTATATGTACATACAATATTGAAATGTATTTCGCATCCTATCACAGTATTTAGGCTTCTCAGTCTATTTTATTTCATATATTTGTCAATGTATTCTTCAAGAATATTTAGAGCAAATATAATTTATATGGACGAAATATTATATTTAAACTGCATTTTCAAGGTACTAACATTGTACATATGTATTTAATTAAATTTGAGGTGAGTGTGGAATATATATTTTAATACACGTATTTTCAGAAATATATTTTTAGGAAAAAACTAAAAACCGAAAAGATTTTTTTTAGTATACATGTAATGCACATGAAAAGACGATATACACTTTAAATTCATTTCATATATATTGGAGATATTTAAATTGTATTACTTTTCGCTGAAGGATGGAGTCCGTAAAGATTCTGAACCCTTTAGGGCCGATTCTGTGTCGCTGCTGGAGGAGGTAATCTAGGGCCAGGCGGATGGCTTCCAACTCTCCTCCATTAACAGATGTGCTTATTGGGAGGGGTTCCCTCGGCCCGTTTGCCAGGAGCCGGTTAACTTGAAACCGGGGTAAAAAGTTAACCGCATTTCCTTATGATGGGGAATTTTAGGTCACGTGACCGGATCAGTAAGGACGTCGGGGAAACATGGCGATGTCCCTGCGGCCGAGCGTCGCTCGCTTTGAAACTAACATATATACTCTTAAAAAAAGGGGAGGAAAAAGGATGAACTTTCGTTTTTCCTCCCTGTGACCCGTGAAGGGGGAGTAAATTGATGCTGTTCCTCCCTTTGCTGATTTTAGTTGGCGCGCCCTCTACCGGAGGTTGGGAAGGGTTGGAAATCTCCTCCGTGTCCGTGATTACTGCTATTCGCGAGTAGGCATATTGATTACGCGCGCGGTGAAATGGAATGACGTTCTGCAACATGTTCGTGCGATTACCGGTGCGAGGATTGCTACTGAATTACGTTTGTTTTCGACTCTGTGTGATGCAACCCGCATAAGATGTATTTTCCGCGGCTACTTCAATATTGCTCACCGCTCGGTGACGCGTACGCGGGGCCGTACACCGTCCCATCGCCGCTGTAGAAAATTGTGCCTGGCGATTCTGTACTTGGTGCAGATAAGACACTGTCGACGTTTTGAGTACGCACGTAACGCTGGGGAATTTGCGCTGCGGGCTTTGCGGAAGCTCTTGAGAGATCTCGGGCCCAGCAAGAACACCAGTCTCAAGATGGCAATTACCTCGACCAGCGCCACCGCGCCACCTTGACTGGTGCAGCATAGGCGACGTGGTGTTCGTAACGTTCAGTGTTACGTGAAATTACGTGGTGTTCAGCTCGGCAATTATTTCCCGGACCTTCCGCAGTCACGTCATATCGTCGTGCAGCTGAAGGAGTGTACAGTGAAAATGTTAACTGCTGGCGATGTGTGCGAATGCTGCGATCTGCTCAACGCTATGCGTCTTCGCGGACTTCATCGCCGACGGACGAACGACTCTTCAAATAATCGCCCAACTTGTCGCCGTGCACTGGTCATCAGTAGGTCATGAATCACTTCCCGCGATAACATTGATAAAAGGTGCCGTTTCCACTGGACGATTAACGGAGGCTCCGTGATCGGATTTGGCTACGAACTCGTACTCGTAGCCTCCGTAACCCGTACCCCGGAGAAAAGCGCGCTTCACCAGCCAGCTGCGGCTAGGCTTAATTTGAAATAAACTGGATTGTAACGTTTTCATTTTCAATATCTCTGTAAGCAAGCAGAATGCTACGGCTCTGGCAAAGTGAATCAAGATGATCCTGTGAGATGTTCACACGGCAACGTTTACGGAACACAGAACTAAAATCAGTCCAAACAGGTTGTTACGTAAGAGCCAGCTTAGCTGTCGCTCGGTCAGTCGCGTGACGAGGCAAACCGCATGAAAGCGACGGGAGCAAGCAACCAAGACGATGAGCGACGTTTCCTAGAAGGAAGTGTCTAGAGTACCGTCCAGACGGAACGATAGTCGCCACCAAAGTTCCGTCCATATTGGTCTCCCATAAAACGGATGATCAACACCGTTTCGAAGCGGTGGCATAGCGTGGTGGAAAGGTGTCTGCTTTACACGCTGCGAACCTGGGCTCAAACCGCACTGTAAACCTGTCTTTTTTTTTCCTTTAACATTTTTTTTTGTTGAGCATTTTCCATTATCTACATTTCTTTTTTACAATTTTCACTGAAAAAAAAACGAATGTTGACGAAATTTTGTTGAACTAAATGGTATGGACGGCGTGTTAGGGGGCCGATTGGTTAAATGGTTTGTAATTACCAGCCGCAGACTGTCGCTCCAAAGCGGCTTGCACGCAGGCGGGGGTGTGAGTTAACGCGCTCCCAAGTGATACATGCGCCGTCCGAAAAGGGTGATCCAAATGGCACGAGCTCTCGGCGTTCCAGACGGAACTCTAGTGGCGACTATCGTTCCGTCTAAACGGAACGCTAGTCACACCGGTTCAGAAAATCCCAAAACCGAGCAACGCGACGGGCGGCAAAGAAATCTCTGTCACCTGTATCGTCGCTCGCTAAATCACTTACATGCGGTTGGGCTTTAAAGGCTGAACCGCATGTGTGCGATTTAGCGAGCGACAAGACGAGGGACGGCACAAACAACGAGAGTCATCGACGAGCGACGGAAATTTTTCACTGTCGCCTGTTGCGTCACTTGGTTTTTGGATTTCTGAAAACGTCGCTCATCGCCTTGGTCGCTTGCTGAACTGAAGCTCACGCACTCATGGCCCTCATTGCCCTCACGCGCTCATGAACCTCCGCACACTCACGGCCCTCACGCTCATGAACTTTTCTGGTTCAAAAACTCACTCACCCTCACCTCGCCTGTGAAGATGAGGGTCAGTGAGGCCCTCATGAGTGAGGTTTGCAGAGGAATGGCGACGAGAGACAGCGAGAAATCTCCGTCGCTCGTCGCCGACTCTCGTCGCTCGCTAAGTCGCTCACATGCGGTTCGGCTTTAAATCTTCGTCGCAGACTCTCGTCACTGTCGCTCGTCTCGGAGCTTGACTACATCGCTTGCATGGGGTTCAGCCTTTACATGCGGTTTATACTTTATGGTAGTACTGGCGTTTGGTGTTGCATACTCAGAAAGATTTTTTCTTTCTTCTTTCGAAGCCGTGATTTAGCTTGCATAATCGCTGCTATCTTATTGCGTCTGCCGCTTGCACACCTCTCGATGGGTCACGACCAGTGTTGTACGGAACGGCGTTCCAAGGAACGGCGTTCCTGGAACGCGTTCCTTTCAGGAGGAACGAAGGAACGCCGCCGTTCCAATTTGCATCGGTGGAACTGGAACGGGAACTCGTTACATTTTTACTGGAACGGCAAAAGGAATGGCGTTCTTTTTTTCTTTTTTCGTCCTGTGGGGCAATCTTTATTTTATTTGTAAAAGGAAAATTCTAAAAGTATACAAACAATATCTTTACGAAGAGCATGGATCTCGTTAACTTTTTGGTTACTTATCTTAGGGTTTATTTTATGTGGTTCTCGCTTGGTAACAGTCGGGTGCAGGAGAGCTAGTGGACATCGATGCTTTTTCCGTGCCCGAGATCGCGGTACAAAAAGCGAAACTTTTTAGTCAACGGAAAAACACAGAAAGAGGGATGTTTCGAACAGCGCTACTTTCTTTACTTCTACGGCTACAGCCATCACTGAACTTCCACAAAGATGCCTACAGTTACAACAAAATAACAGGATACCAGACATCGAACGCACCCTTGTATCCCAGACATTGGTAACTTTAAAGATACACAAAAAATTAACCTTCTTTCCATCTCCCCTTGTCCCCAGCTTCAAACTGAACAACAAATCAAACCTTTACGAAGAAAGACTTGTAGCTCTCAAGGCTGACTTTCCAAATGCCCTACCCTGTCCTTCAGTACTCGTCTTGCGGACAGTAACATCGAGAAGCAACTCTTGTAAAGTTGGAACAAGGGACTTTGTTAGATCGAAACTTGTAAGGTTGTTGCATAAACACCCGTGCAATGTGGGGTGACAGTGCGTTTGGCTCGTCTCAATCGTCAACCACAAACATGAATATGGTTAAAAGCTGAGATTTCTAAACTTCAATATATCAACAAATGAAACCCTGCTTCCGCTTGTTTTCTTCTCCTGCTGCCTTTCCATCACGGGATTCAAAATCGTATTTTCCCATTTAAAAAGATAGGTAAAAAAAATCTTTGCTTAGTTGAACTAAATATGGTAATCAGCAAAATACAAATGTAACGTATATGTAACGATACGTTCCATTTTTGTAACTGTAACGGGAGCGAGTTCCTTTTTCACGGATGTAACTTGTAACGGGGACGCCTTCCAAAAATCAGAAGGAACGAGGAACGAGCTTTCGTTCCTTTTTTTGAGGAACGTGTACAACACTGGTCACGACTCTTCACGTGCCATACCTTCTTGGCAAGATCAAATCCAGCTGGGTCATATTCAGTGCCACGGTTACGGCGTCTGGGTCGCGCCAAACTAGCATGCCTATTTGTGTGGCATGGCGCTGGCTGGCGCGGTTGCGTGTTGCCACAGTGTGTGGGCCATGCTGCACCATGTGATGCTAGAGGATGGCAAGTCACAGCACATTGCCTGTCCCAAGCCACAACAGAGCACGCAACAAATTGGATTCGCAATAGTCGTGCTCAGTTTTGCAGTCCATTAGCATTGTTGAGCAGGAATGTCATCTGCCAGTTTTGTTTGCTTACTTTTTTTTCTGTAGATCGTGATGACTGGCTGTATGTACTATTTGTGCAGAAGTAAAGTGTGAGTATTTTTGATAAATAGTGCAGGTGGCAACAATTTAATAAATGTGGTACATGAGTCGTTAATAAATAAAATTTTTGTTGCATGAACTCAGCAATGAAATTCTTAGTATGCAAGCCTGTAGAACACATATGGGCTGGTAGGGCTAAAGATAGCATTGGCTAACAAAGACTGCATCAGAAAAGAAAATATGATGCACTGGAGCTGAGAATCTTACAGAGTTAATTGTGTAATTAAAAAAAACTATACGCACACAAAAACAGGACACAACTGGTATGATACGAAATAATATCATTTAACTAATCCTAGGAGCAGAACCCCAGCAACAGAAACATAAGCTCATTGAAATGGTTCTAACCAACCTTGGAACCTAATACAGAACATATAAATACATGCAACATAAAAAGTCCAAATCACGTAGCACAGACGATACTTGCAGAAGACTGCAATGCCAGGATTGCACTCAAAACACTACAATACAAGCTAAAAAAGAAACGCAAAAAATGGGACGCTGAGTTATTATAATTGCCATTACACAAACAAGCGAACACCATGCAGTTTTTAGCGAAACTAATCCAGTTGTGGCCTGATGTGGTACCACCTCACAAAAATCTCTGCAACGGTAAAGATCAAGTGCATGAATGTTAAACAACTGATCTGGCATTATCGCCACACGGTCATTAGGTTCCCTAAAAATGTAGGAGCACCTGTGCTCGCTACAATGCAGTGTAGCAAGACGCTGTCATAGCAGCAGTAAGGAACTACCGAAAACAATAAGCTTCTCAATCTTAAGAAACTCTGGAATGTCATGTTGCATTTTGTAAACGAACACGTCACTTAGACGATACTGGAAATTACCAAAGCTTGCGGTTTTCACAGCGGAAACTTCTGTCTCCAGTGTCACCTTGGCAACAGCAGTTTGCTGCTCTTCTGGTAGCTCTTCTACCTTGATCGGCCTTGCTCCAGTTGCCTCAAGTGGCGAGTCAAACAGACTTTCCGACAGCTCATAAGCCTAGATAAGCTGGTGCCGGGTCGCAAGCGTAACGCAAATGTTCCAAAAGTTATTTGCTTTGGAGGCGTGATTCTTGGAATACGAGTGCATCGCCTCGAATTGCATGCCCTAGAAGCAGCGAGGTGGTCCGAACTTCTGGATGTATTCCGAGTAATGCAGCAAGTAGTGAAGCTTTGGCGTCACTACTGCATTTTGGGTATTGTGCCGTGTACAGCTCCAGGAACTCTTCGACTTTCACTTGAAGGTAAGAAATGCAGTCCTTAGCGATCCTCTCTGCAAGGATGATGTCGACAACATGTCGGTACGCCAAATACACCCTCCAGTGAAAATTGTCTTCGGGATGGAGTCTCGTAGAACTGAGGCAGCAGTCGGAACAGGCACCCCTCTGGCTAGCTGTTCCTCTGAGGCTTGCCTTACCGCTGAGGAAGGTGTCCCTGACTGTAATAGGTAGAGACTTCTTGTCGTGAAAGCCATACTTGAAAGCAGCAACTCTGTCGAGATCCTGCTTGCGCAGTACTCTGTCCTGAATCAACCCACCGAGGACATGTCGAAGGACGCATCGAATAACCCCCTCAAGTATGTCGTGCATTGCATCAGGGGGCAGCTGGTCAGTGACGTCGAAGTTGTTGAGTCCCTCCAGAGGGGAGACACTTTGAGGTCCCATAAAGGGGGCCATTTACTAATGGGTCGAGTGCGAAAGCTTCAAGGTGACTTTCGTGCATTTGGCTGAGTCCTCTCATCACAGTCACTAGTGGCATGGAGCTGCCTAAGTTTGTGCCGCGCTAAGCAAAACGGGAAATACGGCCTTTTACAGAAGCAGCACTGAAGTCCTGCAAGACGATGCATAGACAAATTGTGTCCAGTGAACACCACTGTCACTACATTAAAATGTAAGCTCCTGGTATCGATGCCATGCTCCTGAAGCAGGTTCAAGTCTCCCACCAGGTGAGTGAGCACTTTATCTAATTCATGCCGCATGGCAACACCGTACTCCATAAGAAGTATAAGGTGGATGGCACCAAGCTTGACCGGTGCCGAGGGTGCAGATTCAAAAACTGAAAAGTACGACAGCTGGAACCTTGTGTCGTCCAGCAGCACTGCCGAGGGCGTTGGTGATCTCAAGATCGTCCGTATAAAAGAGCAGGAATATGGTGTGGCTGTCATCTTGGGCGAGCTAGCGATAATGACCGAGAAAGTCACCATCGGTGAATTTCTCGGTCATCAACGCCCCCGTTATTTACCTAAAACGTCGGTTCACTCAAATGGCGCAGTTCGCTAAAGCGACATTCACTGATAGGTCATTCCATGCCAAACGTCCCAGACATTGCGCTCGACCCCTTCCGATTTCTAAAAAAAAATCATGGCCTTTTGCCCCAATGTCCGTAGCCATGCCCTGAAATATTTTTGGCGAAAAAATTTTTTTGATGACGTGAGCGCGCTTTGAACTTTTAAAAACAGCGTAAAACTAGGCATCACTCAATAATTGATGAAAAATCAGCTATTTAGTGAAATACCTAGCGATATTTTTTCTTATATTTGCACGGCTTTCGACTTACATTGTGGTTAAGCTTGTGAAGTTTTGTTTAATTTAAATATTTTTTAAAAAACAAAACAAAATTGAAAATTTTAACATTTTTGTTATTTTATTAAAAAATATCTAACTGCTCCCGGGACTTAATATAACTTTTTGCCGGCTGCCCTGCCGGTATATAATCTATAAAAAAAGTTTAAAACCGCTCAATAAAATATCTCGCAGTAAAAAAAAATCCTGAAGTTGCAAAAAAGTGCGTTTTGACGCATAAACAGCCGTCTATTTCACCCTGAGGTGGTCCAAGTAAAAATACAAAATATGGTGGGTTGGGAAGAACAATCGATAATCTTTTGATTCTGAAAGTTTAATCAAAGTAATTTTTGTTTAAAGCGAGAAAACAATTTTTGAAGTTGAGCTCTCGCACCACTACCCGGCGTCGCTTCTTAACGCCTCTTCGCCGCACGGCACGCCACCTGCGACGATAGCTCACACGATTAGGTCCAAAGAAAGAACGGAGTTTTCTGCCGCTTCTCCTTGTCCGTCTTTCCGGCTGCAAGGGAAGGAACGGCGGGTATCGTGTAATCATCGTAGGTGCCGCCAGCGCGTAGCAATAGCAGGCCCGTTGTGCCCTTTATACCCGAGGGCGGCTCGAAACGCGATGCGTAAACGACGGGCGGCATCAGGCGACGTGGACTTCTCCATGCCATGTCAAAGGTCCCATGGCCACCTCCGATTCCTAAAATAAAATTGATGGCTCTTCACCGTAACGTTTGTGGTGCCTCTAACATATTTGTTTGTCGAAAAACAAATTTCATGGGGTGATGGCGGTTCGAACTAGTAAAAGGGGTGGAACAACGACTCATTCAATAATTGATGAAAAGTAAGATTTTTTTTTACGGAACACTGGAATATTTTTGCCTAAAACGCCTACGGTATTTGGACTGCTATGTAATAAGGATCATGGTCATGGAATTTGGTATGCTCGAAGCAGCTTTAAAAAAATAAGGAATATATGAGCATTTTAGCATATTTTTAGTTTTGCTACAAACTATGGGTTTGCTGCATGCGACTGTAAATACTCTTATTGACAGCCCTGTAGGTATACTGTACACAAAAAAGGTTTCAGGCCGTACAACTAAATATCTTGCAGAAAAAAACGAAATTTGTGCAAAATTGCGCTTTGCCGTTTAAAGAGCCGTCAATTCTGCCTTGAGGTGGCCCAAAGAAAAATACGTAACATAGTGACTTCTGCAAAAGAGTTTATTTCCTTTTGTTCTTGAAAGCTTAATTAAAGTAATTTTGTTCTAAAGAGGAAAAAAACATTTTGAAGTTGAGCTTTCGCACCGCAACCTGGCGTCGTTCCTTGCGTCTCTTTCCTGCACAGCACGCCACCGTCGAGCCCGGCAAAGCGTGCGACGGTGTCACGGTGTGCGCACGCAGGTACAAAGCGGGACCTCGAGTTGTCGGGTACATCTTGGTGGGAAGATGTTTTTTTCTACTCTTGTTGCTTTATGGCTTTTCCTATTTTGACCGTTTTGCGCGGCTGTGTCCTCCTATGGACTTTCCACTGTCTTTACATCAGCAAATGCTTAGCGCTGCCAGGTAAGAGCATCCACTAGTAAGCTAGCTGTTTCTTACGTACACATCGCAATCACTCCCTCTTCTCGGCGTAAGGACAGATGTAGACAGCAACACAAAAGCCCCGTGAACGGGCAATCTCATACGACGACGCGATGTGGTGTTAACGAACGGGCGCAGTTGGAGGCTCACGCCTCGTTTGTGTTTAAATCGGCTTTGAAACGGCAAATTCTTGCAACGCTGAATAGTCCCGCTTTTCACCGCAGTATGCATGACAGCTAGATTTCGCGGCGATATTATCGCGTTTCCCTTTTAGGAGAAGTCCACGTCAACTGATGCGCCCGTATTAGGCATCGCGTTTCGAGCCGCCCTCGGGTACAAAGGACACAAGCGCTGGCGGCACCTACGATTACAACACGATACCCGCCGTTTCTTCCCTTGCAGCCGGAAAGACGGACAAGGGTAAGCGGCAGAAAACTCCGTTCTTTCTTTGGACCTAATCGCGTCAGCTATCGTCGCAGGTGGCGTGCTGTGCGGCGAAGAGGCGTTAAGAAGCGACGTGGGTTGTGGTGCGAGAGTACAACTTCAAAAATTGTTTTCTCGCTTTAAACAAAAATTACTTTGATTAAACTTTCAGAATCAAAAGATTATTGATTGTTCTTCCAAACCCACCATATTTTGTATTTTTACTTGGACCACCTCAGGGTGAAATAAACAGCTGTTTATGCGTCAAAACACACTTTTTTGCAACTTCAGGATTTTTGTTTACTGCGAAATATTTTATTGAGCGGTTTTAAACTTTTTTATAGATCATATACCTGCAGGGCAGCCGGAAAAAAGTTATATTGAGTCCCGGCAGCAGTTAGATATTTTTTAATAAAATAACAAAAATGTTAAAATTTTCAATTATTTTTTGTTTTTTTAAAAAAACATTTAAGTTAAACAAAACTTCACAAGCTTAACCTCATTGTAAGCCGAAAGCCATGCAAATTTAAGAAAAAAATTTGCTAGGTGTTTCATTAAAAAGCTGATTTTTCATCAATTATTGAGTGATGCCTAGTTTCACGCTGTTTTTAAAAGTTCAAACCGCGCTCACGTCATGAAAAAATTTTTTCGCCAAAAATATTTCAGGGCATGGCTACGGACATTGGGGCAATAGGCCATGAATTTTTTTTTAGAAATCGGAAGGGGTCGAGCGCAATGTCTGGGACGTTTGGCATGGAATGACCCTGATGTTATGTGGACCTAGAGATGGAAACGAGAGCGCATGGGAACGTCATAACAGCCAAATCTCGTTGGAATGATGAGGGGCTGGGGCCTACGGCTGCGCTTCCGTTGTCTCCATTGCAGACCCTCGAACGCGTTCGAATGCGGAAAACCAAACGCCGGCGTTCTGCGTTCTAGCGCGTTTGGCGAGTGCAGAGGAGACAAAGGCAGCTAGCTTTAGGTTTAACCATTCATCATTCTAACCAGAGTTGATTGTTCTGACGCCCCGCGTGCTCTCGTCTAATCCTCTCCCTCAGTCCCTCGGCGCGTACGCACAACGTCGTGCACCTTGACTGGGAATGACTATACGCACGATATGGAGACTCCCAAGTAGCACACCACGTCGGGTTGGGGATGGCGCGTTATTGGCCTGCCGGGATACTAATACCCGCCAGTACCGGAAACGCCCCAAGGGGCGACATCGGCCGGGCCCAATGCCGGAATCCGGCCGGTACCGGGAACCTATGGGGAAACCGGGATGTCGGGAATACGGTATGTTCCCAGTGAGCTCCCGACAGAGATCCCCGGCATGGAGCCGGTGGTACGGTAAAAAACAATTAGTGTGCCAGCGTATTTCCAGGTCAGGAGCCAGTTCAATTGCGGATTAGTCCCAACGTAATAACAGATCAGTGCCAGCGTAATTGTAGGTCAGTGCCAGCGCAATTGCGGATCACCGCCAGCGTATTTTTTTCATTCAGTGTACTGTTAGAGGCGGGGTTTGTGCCGCACGTCCGGGAGCTTCCTGGCTCGTGACGACGACCATTCCCCGAAGTGAAGAACCCAGGGGTCCAGTGGAGGTGGGAGAATTGGTAACGTAACGAACGGTTTAATTACATGGTTGCGATACAGTCGTCAAATCCGAGAGAACTCCTGAGCAGCCTCGCGCTCCGCCTTATATAGGGTCCGTTTTCTCCTCACTCCCCGCCAGGGCAGCAGGTGCGCAGCAGCAACCCGCCGTCAAGTGCGTCGTAGCAAAGTCCGCCGCGTCGTAGCCAGAAGTGCGTCGTAGCCATGGTCCTCCGCAATTAGGTCATGCCTCTCTCCCCTTCCGGAGCGCGCCAAGCCCCACGCACGCACACACGTCCCGTTGACGTCACGGACTCGTCGAGACCTGTCTTCTCCGCAGTTAGGCCCGGCCTCTCTCCCCTTCCGGAGCGCACCAAGCCGCACGCACGCACACACGTCCCGTTGACGTCACGGGCACGTCGAGACCTGTCTCCGCAGGCGCAGACACGTAGGCGCCGGGTCCGTACTCCTCGAGACTTCGTTTCGCGTAGGCCCCGTCCAGCAGGCGACGTTCCCGGACAGATCATGACTCGTTTCCGCCGCGTTGAAACTCGGAAGAAGGTCGCCGAAGGTTCCATTCTTAACAGTACCCAGCATAGAACCACTAGAATGCTAGCTGCGTCAGGCTTAAAAGCCCAGGTATGACATCCTACTGCATTAAAATTTTGAAGAGCTAGCTTCTCATTAGATCAGATTCACTTGAATGTGGGAATGCTAAATTTCTCAGTCCGAACTTATTTTTATTGTTTTTCATATCTTTTGTGGGTGCTGACCGTGTTTAATACGTTTTTCGAACTTGCAGACCGAAACAAGCGAGTTTAGTATTTGTGCAATTTTAGAAACAATTCTGTGTGAACATTTCACTTTTCTATGTATACAGTATACCCATGGCAATTATTGGTATACTTGTTGAGATCGACATGTCCGCATTCATCTGTCTACCTAGATGCATATTGTGGGTAGTACAAGAAGGGAACATACACAATTTTTTACCGCGACGTTCTTTATTGTGACTCGAGCATCTATAGCAGCTAGCTCCTCAGCCAGAGTGTCCCTCATCGCCAAAGGCGGTTGGAACCACCAGTGGAGTGTCCGTCTTTTTAACTCTATTGCCTATGCTCGCCTCCCTGCCTGTCAGCCGCTTCTCCATCGCGTCCACGCTACCCTTGAGCACAACTTTGTATGGCACCTGTAAAGAGAATTGTCAGATCACTACAGATTAGTTGAGGGAATGGGGGAAGCCAGTATCTTGCATACTAGCTACACACAAGGTGTTATCACACACTGCAGTTTGTAACGCGTTTCCTTCGAGTAAATATGGGTCCCTCACCTAGCCTGCAATGCAAAGGTGACAGAAAGAGAGCCCACTAAAGGTGCAAATTCTGGAGTTTGGCTACCACGCTAACATGCAGAGTCTCTGGAGGCATATGACTATTTCATGCAACATCCTATTAATCTAAAAGGGGGGCGGGGCAGACGGGGCGGGGGGCGAGAGGGGGCGGGGCGCAGTGATGGTGGCTCAAACGAGAGCAAAACTTCCCCAACTGACACTCTACGAGACCAAGGCCTCTAAATGGTCTTGACTAGATTTGCAACCTGAAACTAACAGGATAACAAAGACAAGACCAACAAAATCTTTTTCACAGTTCACTTCAAAACGCTGCTTTTGAGTATGAAGGTTCCGAGAATGCTAACACAGGAGTTATTCATAAAGAAGAATGCAAATCAAATTTTAAAAAAACAAAATAAAACACGACCGGAACTGACGAGTTAAGAGGAAACTGAAGCTGTTCTGTATTTGAGGAAGAACACCAAAATCGTCTTCATTTTGCCTCCAGGATCACGAATATTCAGATTATTTTTCAATCTGGTGTATGGAGGCTGCAGAAATTGATTTCTAAAGTACAGCTGAAGCACCTCCTTCCCGGAGCGTGACGTCATACTGGGAGTTTTCGGAATCCCTGCTCTCGTGCCATCTTCAGCGCCTGTCAAACCTATGCACATAAACTCTTGCTATTTTTAAAAGGTCAGAAATAAACGTCAGGACAGGCGTTAGTGTGGAAAAATACAACTGGCAAGCTTGCAATTGCACGCGCTGCCCAGCTGACACGTGTTTGGCGCCCCAAAGACCCTAGTTCGACATCACGACTGGTTTGACGTTTTTCGTGTTTTCTCGCGTCTAGATTACACCTTCGGGGAAAACAGCAAGCGAAATTCAGATTCACAGGACAAAAATGCGCCAAAAGTCACCTCTAACTTGTCTTTTTTTTTTTCATAAGAAGTGTTTCAGCTTCACTTTAATTGTCAACATATTTAGAAGATTTTGCTTGTCTATTGAGCTTTAATAGAGATACCATCAATTTAATAGCTAGTAGTGGGAATATGCATTACCGATGACCACCTTGCACATCATGGCGTCCTTGAACCTCCAATTCTCCTCGGTAGACCAGGAGGGAGAACTGCTCCTGGGCTTGCTTTGAGAGCAGGCGTTCTACAATCTCTTCACCACCTTTTGCAGGTTCTTGCTGTCTCCTAGAGACACAAGCTGCTCCTCCTAGAAAGACAAAATGCATACTCAACATGTCAATAAAATTCTTGACATGCAGATACAATGGTATGACATGTCTCAAGTAAGAGAATGTGAACGTCAGGTAAATGCAGCAATGCTCACACTATACATGCATCAAAATGTTACAATATTTACTGGAGAGCAGGGTTGGGCAGAAATACTCTAAAATGTATTAAGAAACACAAATACTGGGATACATTAAAATGGTAGCTGAAATACTGATACTGAAATATATATGTAAAAGTGTTTCGCGATCCGTATCGAAAACACACTTTATATAGAGACAAAAAGTTTTTGGAAATACAAATACAGGGATACATTTTAGAGAGGACCGAAATACAAATATAAAAATAGTGATACTGCAATACATTTTTCAAATTTGTTTGACGCCAAATGAGATGAAGGTTGAAGCTGGAATTAAAAGTTTTTGATCCAGAAATTACTTTCCCGTAGGCTCGGCACTTTGCCTTGATAGAGTGGTTTCGGACGATGAGGAATCTTCGAAGGGTTAAAGAACGTTCCATCAAGGACTGACCGCGGTCCCTCTGACATCCTGTCTGTCTGACGAGGATGCGAAAAGACTTCGATCCTCTAAATAAATGATATCATCCTAAATCCCATCAAAACATAACCACGCCCCTGTCAACATTGATCACTATGACGTCACGGTGGACTGAACTGGTATCTTGATCTGTAGGTGTGGCCTTGAATGCAAACTTTGCCAGCGGCTATGCGAAAGGACAATGCGTACGTTCGTTGTAGGTTACCCTCGCCGAAGACCGTTGGTGTCGGGTGTTATTTGGAATTTTCTAGAATAATGGACCACCTGAAGCCATCTTCGGGAACACGTCTTGTATTACTTGTTGCGGCTAGAAAAAACGATACGGTAACACCCCCGCTGTTAAGGTCCGCTCCATGCCGCCCTCCACCACCGACGCATGGATTACGGTTTCATGGCTACGCTAGCATCATCCAAACAGAGACCCACGGATTGGCGACCAGATATTGCCGGCACGGGTGCGAGCTCTCCGAGTAAACGAGCTCGCTCCGAGACGAAAGCCGCCAGGTGGACGATGTCTGGGTCGGCACAGCGAAGGCCACGTCTGGCCTACCTTCCTGTGCCTGCGGGTCACCAGGCGCGGCGGGGTCACGTCTCACGTCGGCAGATGACGCAATCGCCCGAGGCTGTGTAATATACACGGGCAACAGTCGCAGACGCATCTCGAATATAGGTTGAACTTCACTGCGCGGAGGTCATCCTACTATTTCAAGTCAACCAACTCGCTTTAGGCTCCAGTCTGCGAACGGATCTGTGACTCAGCTTATGCCGGCTGGGTGTACTGTGGTGTCTTAGGCAAAAGAGACGGTTAGCAGCGGGGCATTGGATGCCATCAAGCGACGACTCAAGAAATCCCTACCTGAGGGACCCGCGACAGAAGATGCTCTGACTCACTCCTGGCACGGTTCCTGGTTCCGACTTCTGACTACGCGACACTCTCAGAAGAGAGGAGGAACAGCCATAGAAAAATAGTCTGGAGAATCCGGAGGGCCAGCGTATCAGCATGGTAACAGTAAGCGGACTTCTTTAAAACGTAATGCCCTAAAAAAAAGCGTTTGGATTTTTGCAACGAAATACATTTCACCCTGATCGCATCACGATAGCAAAGATAAACAATCACAATGTATTTCGATAGAATGAATGCTGGTGAAAATAATGTTATCCCGATTGCACAGAAATACAGATACGACATGCATTTCTAGAAATACTATCGGCAGATACATTTGTACGGCGATACTGCCCAAACCCTACATGGTGGAGAGAATAAAAAGACGGATTTGAATATGGCAACATCACCTGTCTATAGACGCAACCAGAAAGATCCATATATATCCGCCATGCTCGCAAGAAATCTCATTAGCCAGTCACATCTCGTTGCATCGTCGATTGTGCCAAACGTTTTGGGATAAATCACCTTTTTGACTCATCAGGGCATCCACTCAGGTAATTTTATTAATGCGTCTTGGTTCTCCAAGACAATGCACACTGGCCCTAGCGTATCTTGAATTTGTTAAAGACTCAGTCTGCCATCCAGTCGCTCGGCTCTGCGACGTTATCGGCTATTTAACGACTTTACGAAGACTGGAATTGAAAAAGGCATTAAAAGCAGGACGTGACCAAAACCGTCTTCATAGTCGCACAAAATGGCAACAGCAGCACAGTGTGGGTAGTTTTCTTTCCATATTTTTGTTTAATGCTCACTCAGTGGTGGCCCTGTAGACCAATGAACCAACATGCTCAGCTCAAGCCCGTCGCACGTAATAATCGCTTGTGTGACTATCGTATGCTATGCACGGAGACATACCTACGCATACACTCACACCCCTGAATGAAGTGGCGGATGCAATGACAGTTACTCTGTCACCTTGGAAAATTTATTTGCTCTCATAGGGTGACCTTCGGTTAGGACAGGTTAACATCTCATTTTGGAAATGCACTACTTATGAAAGTAAAGATGGAATTGGTTAAAATTTATCCGGCAATCCTTTACAAATTTGTTTGGGCATACACATATGGTGGGCACGCCTCAAAAGCGTTTTGGACCAGGCTAAAAGTTATTTTCAAGCATGTACCTTTACTTCTGTAGCAGATGCCAAAAGCACAAATGAATTTAATCGCCTTAAATATATAGATCTCTTGACTATAGCCTCAAGTGAGAACAGAAATAAAACCAAAAGAAGCCCAATATATACTACAGCATCTCGATCCTTCTGCCAAGCAAGCGTTAAACACAAAAAGCACGCAGGCGGGTTTGTGCGTGCTCCGCACACATACCCATGGCGAGAGTTGTTGCAGTTGCGGAATTTAATTTCTAAGGATAAAACGGGCAGAGGTGCCGTAGGAAATCAGCATGATTTATGATTATTTGCAGGCCGACATATTGTAAGCACCCAAAGGCAAATGTGTTGGGCGATTTCACTTCCCCCGTTGTGAAATGTTTTACTTAAAACATTTCAAGAAGCGGCAGTTGAAAAAGACTTAAAATGCCGTTCAATGAGGATGCACATGAAGGCCTCTTGTCTACACGACCTTCGGGTGGAGAAAACTGTTCAAAATGTAACGACGCACAAACACTTAATTTTTGGTGGCCACCGTCCAGCATTTCTCCCTTCAGTAGCCTCTATGAAACGCAGTTTAACAATTGCAGAAACTATACGCAGGCTACTAAAGCTGACTTGCAAAACGTGCAATTGGCGTTACATCACCTTGACACAATTCTATCGCAGGGTTCAGTTTAAGGATGTCCCTTACAATAAATAGCCTTCCATCGTGCATTGGCTGTGCGTGCACTCTGCTGTTATCAATAACAGAAGGCCCGTGATGAAGGTGGGGTATCTTACTCATTTTTAATTTGCCACCGACTGTGCTTGAAACACACAGTTTGGGTGGGCGTCTGTTTGAAATATTACAGTAAAAGGCTTCAGTCCACATTTCAACCCATTTGCATAAATCTTCAGATAACCCAAGTTAAACCACAAAGTAAGAATCGCAGCCTTATACCTGTCAATACCGTGAAAAAGAGGACACATAAATACCGGCAGTGTCCTGTTGGTGAAGTTCTTCAGCTGCGCTTCTGCAGCACAAAACTGTTCCATGTTGCTGAGTGGCATCAGGAACAGCTCAGGTGGTTCGGGTCTTGCCAGTTCCTGGGGTGTCGCCTGTTCCCCGGGCCTCGTCTGCTCTCCCTGGTGCTTGAAAGACACCACGTGCCCGAGCACCTGCCCAACAGACTTGCAGTTCCCTGTTCTGCTGCTGTAGGTGCCCATTCTGAATGTGCAGGTCTATCACGACCTTAGCAGCTGAGCGTCGAAGGCTGCAAGATAAGCAAGGCATAAGAAAGCATTACCCATTTTGCTGATGAACATTATGCACTGATGATGGGGAATTGGAAACTGTTTTCAGGAATCATGGGTTTCGGGAAGTTTCAGAACGAACGCCTGAAGCCTTCAGGTGTTTTGGATGGGTTCGGGTAGCTTTGGAACGGTTGCCAGACACAGTGAGAGTGTTTCAAATTTTTGTAAAAATTTAAGAGACGTTATAATTTGTACGCAATATTTATAAATTTAATATAAACATTTGTTTTAATCAAATAACCTTTCTGAAAGGGAGACACGGCCCATTACGAATTTAGTCATAATTTGACACAGTTTTGGCTTGTATGGTCAATAATGAATGCTCCCACAAAGTTTTATGATGTTTTTTGACAATCAAAACAAATAAAAACAATATTGATACGTCGGCGACGCACGCGAGACGCGCTGCGCTTGGTCGCGATAAGCACCAGTTTCAAAATCTCGATATATAGGTCCGTGGCTACTAGGCCTAGCATGGTGCATGTACCCTTGTTGGAACTGCCATTTCCTGGGCTTTCAGGACGGCCTTTTTTAAACTATCAACCGTTTAAGAATGGGAGAGAATCCCGTAAAGAACACTTGCCCTGGGATAGAAAACGAAACTCGGGCTGCAAGCGGCTGCTCTGTGGTCACATGATACCTCGCGCCTAGGCCTATGACGCTTTAGAATGAATTGGCACTTCCAAGTGAAGCACGGGTCGTCAATTGCGTCCCTTGTTAAATAGCAGAAGTTCCCAATGCAACTTTGTTTTCTATCGTTTCACTCGCAGCATACAGTGCGCAACAGACGATCCACCTTTCTTCGGTTCTGGTAGCAGACGACGCGACGGCGTCTTGTTTCCAGCAGCAAATGACACTCTGTGGCAGACAAACCCTCCCTCTTTACTCGCGTTGGCAGGCGACGTGTCTGTTAAAGAAATGTCAGCTCCTTCAGTACAAGCCAGCCGAGATCTCAATCTCACCAAACACCAAAATCTGGCCATTGGTACAATATTTCAAGGTACAAACACAAGCTGCACAGCACGGCGCCGAAGCAAACTTGCTGCACATAAAAACAAGCCTCTAAGCTGTCCGTCGAAGCTCTCCAGAGTATGACAGCACCGCGGCCGTTCTTGGCAGCGTGCAATGCTTTCCCACAGCATTACGGGAAAGTTTTGTGACCAGTAGCGTATTGAAGGACTCGGTCACTACTGTAAATGTGCATGTGTCACTACGAAGATTATGGAGCTAGCTAAATTGAGCAACTGCACGCAAGCTAATGTGGTCAAGCATGCTAACAGAGAGCAGATCAAAAACGTGTGCTAGCACATCATCAGGAGTTTAGATGAAAAGGAACAATACAAAATAATACTTACTGCATTTCTGCAAACTTGATGCTCTGAACGAAGGCCAGTCAGGGTCTGGTGCTTGGCCCGCTTGCACACGAGACAAGATGTCCGCCCCAGACATTTTGCTTGGCCACACGCCGTTGTTTCATACTCACGTCGAACCACAACAGAGGGACGGGCGCCACCGTTATTTCGTCATTCTCTTCGATGAATTGTACTCCTCCTCACTAGAATGAAAGGCGTGGTCAGACATGATGTTCATTCAAGTTACTTCACACTGTCACGTCTTCGCAACCTTTAGCGTACATTATAATAACTCCATGGCTAGATCCCCATGCACGGCCACAATGAAACACGACGACGTCGCATTCCGGTATACGCCAAGTAATAGTAGTAGCGGTAAAAGAGAAACAAACGGTGCTCAATGCGCGTAAAGGTCTGTTTACACCACGCTTTGTAGCTTTTTACTTGCAACGGTTTCGCGATACCGAGGTTTCGCGCAGTAGCTTATTTACATCCAGTTTTTCAAGCAACGGCAATGGCGTTTCGACTATACTCCGTTCATCCTTAAGCTGAGACTAGAAGCTCCGCCTTCAATGCGAGCTTTCTGCCCTTGCTAACACAAGTGCGAACGCGCAGGCACGCGCAACCAAAGCACTGCGGAAGCCAGCGAGCTCGCGCTGAAGGCGGATATTTTAGTCTCAGCTGAAGGGCGAACGGAGTATACATTCCTTGCATATGACGACACGCTAGGTAAGGACGGGGCCCTGTGCCATGCTGGTGGTGGACTTCACACCGCGCGGATGCGCTTACCAAGGCGTAGGATGCCGCTAACTGCCTGGACATGCAACGTATTTTCATCGAAGGTACCTAGTTTTGTTAGATGTGAACTTGGAAAAACGAGCCGAGCTTACGATGATGACGTTTAGCCAGTACGTGCGGAATTTTTCGGCATTGGTGCGATTGCGCTACGAGCAGAAAGTTTCAATATGCCGCTAAGTTATAACGCAAAAAATGTCGTGTCGCAAAAAAAACAGCTGTATTGCGCGCTGCAAAATTTGACGAGCGGCTCTAGGAGTCGCCTGTAGAAAAATTGTTACGATTTTGCGAAGTATGGTAAACAACGCAAGGTTACCGTCATAATCTAAACCCTGATGCAAGGATAAATAAAATAACGGACAAGCGTCTCGCGGACGGCACAAACCGATGCCCCGGCGGCGGCGTCTCGGCGAGCTTGCACACGGAGGCCGCCGCCGACCGATCGCCGTCTCGCCGGGCTCGCGGCGCGACACTCGCCCGTACTCGGCCGGGAGCCCCGAAGGTGCGCTCGAAGCGTGGAAACGGCGCGATGCAACGAAAGGCAAAGGGCATCTACACCACGAACGGGCAAAAGCCGATGCAAAGGCGTGCGCGAACGTAAACGGTAGAAAAGTGCCGTCGCTCGCCGCTATAAAATAATCCGCGGCCGCATCCCTTTCCTGCTGCTCGTACTTTCTCTTACTTGACGGCTACTCCGTCTCGCGGGACATGCCGACGAAACGATCGTCGGGATACTGCGAAGGGCCGTCGAGTCAACTACCAGCATGGTGCTTACCGGCGTTGTTGAGCGGAAGTTGGTTCACTAGGCCTACGCACGACCAAACCGACAGAACACGAACATCAAAATCAAAGCACGGGCGGGTAACTTCGAGCTATTTTTGCCCCGCATAGATTTACATGCAGCGCTTTCACTCGCCACCACGGTCACATACAATTTTTAACCCTGCAGCCACCGTATACCTGAACCATGCCTGTGAACAAAGCCGCCTCCAACGCATACGTTGTCGACGACCAACTCATATGGGCGATCAAGGTCAGGCTCGTCCCCTGTCTACGGGAGCGCGTGTACCGGAAAATACCACGTGACCAGGGACCTGTAATCTGGACGCTTGGCGAAAGCGACGGCGAGAAATCTGGCGGCCGCGATTGGCCAACGCCACACTTGACCTTGGCGCCGGCCAATCATAGTCGCCGAATTTCTCGCCGACTTTTCCGCCAAGTCTCCAGATTAGGGCCCCAGGGCTGGGGACAGCGAAATCCGCCATACGCGCGCGGTCACACACGACGGGCGGCAGTTGTGTTGATAAAACCCACGAGTTTGATCGGATTGTAACCTTTTCTGTCGACAACCGCATAGCTTTCTTGACATGTTCTTTAAACATAGTAAAGCGACAGCGCTTTCTATTGCCGGCAGTGTTGTACGGAACGGCGTTCCAAGGAACGACGTTCCTGGAACGCGTTCCTTTTAGAAGGAACGAAGGAACGCCGCCGTTCCATTTTGCATCGGTGGAACTGGAACGAGAACGCGTTACATTTTTACTGGAACGGAAAGAGTAACGGCGTTCCTTTTCTTCGTCCAGTGGGGTAATTTTTATTTTATTTATAACAGGGAAATTTTGAAAGTACAAAAACAATATCTCTACGAAGTGCAGGATCTCGTTAACTTTTTGGCTACTAATCTTATGGATTATTTTTTGTGGTCCTCGCTTGCTAACAGTTTCGGGTGCAGGACGGCTGGTGGACATTGATTCTTTTTTGAGTGCCCGAAACTGCGGTAGAAAAAGCAAAACTTTTAGTTGTAGGAAAAGACAAAGAAAGAGGGTCGTTTCAAACTCAGCTACTTTTTTTGGTTCCACGAATCCTCATACACCCAGAAATCTAAGGCCGACTACAGCCATTTCTGAACTTCCATAACGAGACCTACAGTTACAACAAAATCACAGGTTGCCAGACATCGAACGCATCCTTGCATCCCGAACATTGGTCACTTAAAAGATACGCAAAATATAACATTCATTCCTTCCCTTGTCCCCCACCTTCGAACTGAACAACAAATCCATCCTTCACAAAGAAGTATTTGTAGTTTTCAAGGCTGACCTTCCAAAAGCCCTACCTCCTCCTTCACTTGCTCGTCTTGCGGACAGCAACATCGAGAAGCAACTGTTGTTAAGTTCGAGCAGGGAACTTCGGTTAATTGAAACGTGTGAGGCAGTTGTAAAATGCTCGTGCTATGCGGGGTAAAAGTACATTCGGCTCGTCTTAATCGTCCACTACAAACATAAATATGGTTAAAAGCTGAAATTTCTAACTTGAATATATCAACAAATAAAACCCTGCTTCCGCTTGTTTTCTTCTTCTGGTGCCCTTCCATCATGACATACAAACTGGTATGTTGCGTATTGATGGGACAGATAAAAAATAATAAAAAATCTCTGCTTGATTTAACTAAATATGGTAATTATCAAAATACAAATGTAACGTATATGTAACGATACGTTCCATTTTTTAACTGTAACGGGAACGAGTTCCTTTTCCACATCTGGAACTTGTAACGGGAACGCGTTCCAAAAATCACAAGGAACGAGGAACGAGCTTTCGTTCCTTTTTTTGAGGAACGTGTACAACACTGATTGCCGGTCTATTAATTGAGACCTTTATTTTTTCCTTTGAGAACAGCTAAGTTCATGTGAAGCTACCGGAGAAAAATGGCTGGTGTTTGCTTATCATCATCATCGTCATCATCATTTATTAAACCTTGAAGGCCCTTGCGGGCATTACACAAGGTGGGAGTAACTGCTGAAGAAACATTATATAAAGGAACAAACAAAAAAGTGGGTTACATGCTGGAAAACATTGTTATATAAAGCAGCAAAAACAGGAAAAAAAAGAAACACTCAAAACATTTTTAGGGAAAAACAGCTGATGAAACAAAAAAATACGCAAATAAAACATTTCTATAAACACGAGTTGACTTTGCTATTAGTGCAAATGCAGATGGATGGTCAGTTGGGATATGAATGTATTATAATCTGTCTGGGTCACGATACTGTTAGGCAGGCTATTCCAGTCCGTTATTGTGAATGGCAAGGTGGAGTTAAGAAACGAAACTGACGAGGCGAAAATTGGACGAACTTTACAGACGTTATCAATGCGAGGAAATATGCGAGTGGCTGGGGATAATAGTGAAGTTCTGATGTCATGGTTATGATAGTAAATCTTGTGAAAAAGAGACAGGCGTGATAATTTCCTTCTGGATGAGAGCAGATCAAGGTTAGCTTTCATTCGTAAAGAAGTGATGCTGGTGTCTCGTGAGTAATCTGAAAAAATGAATCTGATTGCGCGATTTTGAAGTGCCTCTATGTTTGTTATCAATGAATGTTGCCAAGGGGACCAGATGGATGACGCGTATTCAAGTTGCGATCTTACGAGTGTAGTGTAGGCTAGTTGTTTAACTGATGATGGTGCTAGTTTTAGATTCCGTCGAAGATAGCCAAGAGAGCGGTTAGCATTAGACAGGACGTGTGTTATATGCGTGTTCCATGAGAGATCGTCAGATAAGTGAACACCCAGATATTTGTAAGATGGACACTTGGTAATTACCTGGCTGCACATGGTGTAAGTGAAAGAGAGAGGACTATGAGCACGCGTGAAGGAAACGAGATTTGTTTTAGAAAAGTTAATTGTCATTTTCCACTGTTTACACCAGTCGGCTATTAGGTTAAGGTCAGCTTGTAGGGTTATGTTATCGTTCAGGTTAGATACAGATCGGTAAATTACGCAGTCATCAGCAAAAAGTCGAATACAGGATGTTATGCGATCTGGTAGGTCATTTACAAATGTTAAAAAAGCAGAGGTCCGAGAACACTGCCCTGGGGGACTCCGGATGATACAGGAGAATAAGCTGACGACTGGTTGTTAATCACAGTATGCTGAGTACGATTGGTTAAAAATTGTCCTATCCATGATGTTACGAGTGGATGAATGTGAAGTTGATTTAGCTTGAGCATGAGTAAACTGTGGGATACCTTATCGAATGCTTTAGAAAAATCAATGAATATGGCGTCTGTCTGTATGTTATTATCGATGTTACTGTGTATTTCATGAACAAGTTGTACAAGTTGTGTTTCGCAAGAATATGATTGTCTGAACCCGTGCTGGTTTGAAAAGAGGATGAGGTTATTTTCGAAATGCTTCATGACATTTGAATATATTATGTGCTCAAGTAGCTTGCACGGGACACTGGTTAGAGATATAGGACGATAATTTGATGGTGAAGTTCGATCCCCCGATTTGTGTATGGGGACCACTCTGCCAATTTTCCAATCTGTAGGAAGCTCGCCAGAAGACAAAGATTGTTGGAAGATAATTAACAGAAAACGAGCTGAGTGTAATTTAGTGTTTTTCAGTAATTTGGAATTAATTTTGTCGTCCCCAGAACTGGACGACAACTGTAACCTTTCTATAGAGCTTATGATACCTGCATACGTTATTTCAATGGCAGCCATGGGAGTGTGATATGCGTTGTTAAGATGAGGCATGCTACTGTGGTCATCTGTGGTAAAGACTGAGGTGAAATAGTGGTTAAGACAGTTGGCGCTTTCTTCATCCGATAATGGCAACCGATCATCGCTCATTAGTTGTACAGGTTTAGACGTTTTTGGATTAATTACCTCCCAGAACTTTTTAGGTTTATTGCGAAGAATGTTTACTAAGTCATTGTTAAAGAATTTTGCCTTCGCCTCTGTAATAGATTTCTTATAAATTTTAGCAATATCATTGTACTGTTTCCAAGCGAGATCGGTAGTCAGTTGTTTGGCACGGCTAAATAGTCTTTTCTTTTTTCTGTTAAGTTGGTTAAGCGTTTTTGTGAACCAGGGATTTGATTTGTCACAAGTTATGTTTATTGATGGGATGTAAGTGTCGGCAAGGTGTGCGAGTTTATTTCTGAAGAGAATCCAGTTTTCATCGACTGTCCTGCTCATACAGCCATGCTGAAAACTATCGAAAAATATTTCAAGCTCATTGTTAATTGCGGAGTAATTAGCTTTATTATAGTCTTTAATGGTTTTAAAATATGGTGATTTCCGCTGAGTTTCAAATTCAATGTTGAAATGAATTACGTCATGGTCACTAATGGGTGGGTGGTATGTTATATTTTTAACAAGTGTAGTGTCAGTAGTGAGGCATAGATCCAAAATATGACTTGTTCTTTGGGTTGATCTGGTAGGTTGAGTAATCATCTGCGATAGATTAAATGTAAGACATGTGTCTATGAGTTCGCCTGAAATATGATTCGAGAATGAAAGAGTATCCCAAATGATGTCAGGACAATTGAAGTCGCCTAAGAGAATGCATGATGCGTTTCGGGATTGGCGAGCCGTCGACACTAGCTCTAGTCGACACGGAGTGCGGCAGCAGCGAGCGCCTCGCTGAGCTCACTACCCTCTTCTAGTTCACGGCCACTCAAGCCAATACCAACGACGTCATGAAGGAGGTTCTTTTTTGCTTGTTTTTGTAATTTTAATTTGCCTTTGACTTTTAAAATAAAGCGTATTTCGAGAAAAGAAGAGTTTGATTAAGTTACTAAGTAAGTTCAGTGCGCTCAGGTTCGGTGCAAATTAAAACCAGTCAGAAAGTCGTTGCTGGGCTCCTTGAAGACTTTCTCCGGTTAGGTCGTTATTTAAGAAGAAAAGTCCCTCTTTAGAAAATTCACCATGTTTCGCCTGCTTAAGCGCTCCGATGACCACCAGAGAAAAGGGGAAGAAGGAGCTCCCTCTTATCAGGATCCTCCTTTGTCCCTCCCGGATATGCACAGACGTCGCTATTCTCCTCCCAGAAGATTATAGAAGTTTAACCTGTCACTCAGAATTCTTACAAAAGCACCTTCTCTCTCCTCCCTTTACATGGTGGTCAAAAGTATGCGATGTGACGTCAGTGCAAGGAGCGTAGAGGTCTCTAACCTTTCAATATGCTTCAGCACGCAATGGAATAGTGTATGTCCCTAAATCTATAGACTGGCGACCATTGAATTTCGTTAGGCCGACATCAACAGTGTTTTATGCCGTTAAAGCTACAGGCCTCCGACCTTTGAATATGCTTTTGCCGGCTATAGAGTGGTGTATGCCTCTAAATCTATAAACTCTCAACCACTGAATTTTCTTTAGCCGACTCAATAGTGTTCTATGCCAACAAAGCTATAGATGTGCTTTAACCGGCTATAGAGGGATGTGTGCCTCTCAAGCTATAGGCTCGCGACCAATTATCTTTTTACCCTGCTCAATGCTGTTTTATATCACTTAGGCTTTGAGTCTTATGTCGTTGAGAATCTTTGCAGCAGGGCGAAAATTCTCAACGTCAAAACAGCGTTCTACTTCGTCAGCAAGCAAACGCTGTTTGAGAGTCCCACGTTCATATTTTATCAGAGAGAACGTGGACAGCCAGATCGAAGCGCAGTCGACTCTCACGTCGTGATTGCTGCGTCATTGCTCTGACTAAAGAATTGGCCTGCGCATTCGATTTCCACGCAATTCCGTTGAGACTTCGTGAGCGTCAAGAAGATGCGCCTATAGCGCGATAGAGTGTCGTGACAACAGAAGACCTTCCCCGGCAGGTGCGTAAGGAGGGGTGCGATGTCGAACGACACTCGCGTCGAGATCGGCGAAATATACACAAACACAAGTTAACAGCCAAAGAAATCTAATTATTATTGTTAGGCACATGCCACCATAGGTACGTCCTATTACCTCGCGCGAATGCCGCCGTCAGTCGCGCGAATTCCACAAATCAGCAAGCGCTGTTCTTAATTTTTCTTATTTTTCTTAAATTATGAAATATTAAAGTCGTCGGCGCTTCTTGGAGCCCACAGCCCCACCATGTGGCATCGTGTGTGCAGAGAGTGTAATTGATGACAGTGATACAGACTGAACTCACGAATGAAAAATATATTACGGCAGAAATTTCTTAAACCATGTAATCAGAAATGCCCCAACGATTCCCAAGATTGAAGTTTAAAAATGCGGACCTAACAGTGTACTCATAATACTAAATTCCATGGTAAAAAAAATACACACACACACACATATATATATATATATATATATATATATATATATATATATATATATATATATATATATATATATATATATATATATATTATGTGTATGTGTGTGTGTGTGTGTGTGTGTGTGTGTAAATACAAAAACAATGGACCGGGAAAAGTTAATAAGTCAAAGATGCATACTGTCGGAGTTACCATTTCGAAGTATATTACGATGTTTCAGTAGGGACCGCTCTAAGAGCGGTCCCCACTCCAAACGTTGTAATCAACTTCGAATTAGTAACCCCGACAGTACGCATCTTTGACTTATATATATATATATATTTAGTAGGGAAGACAATAATCCACGAAAAGGCATAATAAAATAATATATTTTGTCCAACCTATCGAGCGGCAAACCGCTCTTCGTCAGGGATTACGAAGAGCGGTTTTCGCTCGATACGTTGGACAGATTATATTATTTTATTATGCCTTTTCGTGGATCATTTTCTTCTCCATACCTACGTCTACCAGGCCGATCCCAACCCCTTTTTACGTATCACTTTCTCTCTTTCTCTCTCTCTCTCTATATATATATAAATATATATAATCTCCTGGCGAAGCCGAGCCTCTCGGCGAAACTGTCGTAATACATACAATAAACTCTTAGCATAGCAACTCCGCAAGTACGGATTTCTGACTTATTATCAGAATCAGAATCAGAATCAGAATCAGTTTATTTTTGTCACAGCGCTTTTTACACACGTGACAAGGGGGCTAGGAAAAAAAGCTGCAAGTTTGCAGCTTGACGGGTTCCTACCCCCAAAACACAGGGCAGAGCGGCACTGTCATCAAAAACACACACAAAAAAAACACTGAAAATAACTTACGTAACATGGCATTTATCAATAAAATAAGTATCATCTCAATACACATTGAATTAGAAAGATATTACAAACATAAGACAAACATTGTAGTCATTACAGGAAAGTTTAAATTTTACGGACATTTACCGAAAGTTTACCAACACTCACCTCCAGACATGAAAGAAAAACACAACAATGATAACTTATATAAGATGTCGTATAAAATAAGTGTCATTTAAAGTAGGTTGCGCTTCAAAACAGACTGAAGTAAAAGATATAATAAACACAAGACAAGCATTTTGCACTCAATATAAGAAAGCCTGAGTTGTATGAGCATTTAATGAAGGTGAATCAACTTCTTGGGAATATAAGGTGTTTAAGAGTAAAGGTAATTTGTAACTCAACCTCTGGAAGCCAAAATTAGTTCTAGATGATGGGATTCGCCATGGATGCCAATGACGTGAGGGATATAATGATACATTATTTTCAAGTTTAGCAAGGTCAAAAATTACTGTAATGTGTTCTCTTAAGGCACGATGATATGTGACTGTTAATCTATTAGAGTACATGTTGGATACGTCAAGTATTTTATGCTTTATAAATAAAGGAAGAGAACTATAATCACGTGGGACATCTTCAATTATCCTTAATGCTTTTTTTGCATTAACCTCAACCTGTCAAGGTTACTTTTTGTTGTTGTCCCCCAGACCAGATGGCAATAACAAAGAATTGAATGAAAAAGGGAATTATATATTAATTTTTTTATAGTTACAGGAAATACTTTCTTGTATTTGTTCATTATCCCAACTACTTTACAAAGTTTTTTATGTATGTGAGAAACGTGGAGATTCCACGACATGTGTTCTGAGAACACAACGCCGAGGGTCTTCACGCTGTCAACACATTCTACTATATTTGGCCCAAGGTACAAATCACTGGACAATGCGATCCGTGATCCTGGACATTTAAAAAGGACTGCTTTTGTTTTGGACGGATTTATAGACAGAGAATTTATGGTGACCCAGTGTTTTAACTTGCGTAAAAAATAGTTTCCTTTGGAAGTGAGTATATCTTCTCTTGAGTCAGAAAAAAGATGCTGGTATCATCTGCATACATAATTAGCTTGGCGGAAGTTTCTATATTTGTAATATCATTGACGTAAATAATAAACAACAGGGGACCTAATATGCTTCCCTGTGGAACCCCAGAGGAAATGCGCTGCATGTTGGATGGCGAGTTTCCAATCTGAACATATTGGTGGCGATATTGTAGGTAGGACGCAAGAAGTGATAAGGGAATACCACGTATACCGTAACATTTTAACTTGTCAAGAAGAGTCTTGTGGTTTATTCGATCGAACGCTTTGCTAAAATCTATAAAAATCCCTAAAGTTAAAAGTTTATTCTCAAAATTTTCTAATATTAATTCTTTCTGTACTAGTAAAGCTGTTTCTGTGGATCTATGTTTCCTAAAACCGAATTGCGATTCCGTTAACAAGGAGTATTTACCCAGAAAATTGTAAAGTCGAGAACACATTATTTTTTCAATGGGCTTTGAAAAAATAGGAAGGATGGAAATCGGACGGTAGTTGCTTAGATCATTCCTGTCCCCACCTTTATAAAGAACAGAAACTTTAGCGACCTGCATCCTCTTCGGGAATATACCGGATGATAATATAAGATTATACAAATGAGTTAAGCATGGAAGTATCAAATCCAAGACCAACTTCACAGGTCCGATTTGGAGATCCTCACAGTCATGACTGCGGCTATTTTTTATATTCATAAATGTAGAGAAAACTTCGCCTTCATCAGTAGGATTTAAAAAATGGTTTCATTGCAGGTGGTAAAATTATTTATGGCTGTACTGTTATAAGTACTGTTTCCCACACTTACAAAATAGTCATTGAATTTATTGCTAAGTTCGGTACCGGATACTTCCCTGTTATTAATGGTCATGCTTTCAATACCGTCCTGGTTCGGGTTCCGCATTACGGAGTTCAAACGCTTCCACATAATTTCGGGCTGCCTAAAACAGCACTCGTCAAATTTGGCAGCAAAATAACGTTGTTTTGCACGTTTTAACTGCGTATTTACGAAGTTTCTAAATTTTTTGAATTCCCGCAACTGTACTTCGTCTCGAGTTTTAAGAAAGGAATCATACAAAAAATTTCTTTTTTTAATTTGTTTCAAGAGCAGTCTACTGATCCAAGGCTTTCGAGACTTTTTGTTGACATTAATTGTTTTATATGGAAACGCTGTGCAGTATGCACGTTTCAGCTCGTTTAAGAAAAGGTCATAGCATTCGTTGACATCATTAGACCGTAGCACATGACTCCAATCAACAGTGATAATATTTTCTCTGAATTTTTTATGTGTTTCAGAACTTATGTCTTGTAATATTAAAGGAGGTCTTGTGGTTTCTTTTAGTGGGATATTTTGATTAACAAACATGAATATGGGAAGGTGATCACTGAGTCCATAACTAAGAACACCCGCAGTGATAATGCTCTCATCATGGTTGGTCACAAAAAGATCGATCAATGTTGATGATGAGCTTGTAATTCGTGTCGGGGGTATAATCACATTACAAAAACTATTAGACGTCAGTAAAACAATCAATTCATCTTTGAGGCGAGAGTCTTCTAACATGTTTATATTGAAATCGCCACCGACGACCAACTGACATCTTTCATCATTGGCAAAAGAAAAAACATTTTCTAAGAAGCTAATAAAGGCCGCAACGCTTCCAGTAGGTGGGCGGTATAAAACTGAGTAGATAAAACGATCTTTTTTTATACAAAGTGCTTCATAGTCTGGCGTCATTTTACATTTTCCCGGTCCATTGTTCTCAAACTACTCTGCCTCACCTACATATATATATATACAACACGGGCACTTCACACCATCGTACGTGGATCTCTAGGAGGATATAAACGAACATATGCAGATGAATGAACCGTACTTGATCCAATGAATCAAAGAATAAAAGTTTTGAGGAACCCGCCGTTATTTTGGCTTTCGGCGGGTTCCTGAAAACTTTGATTCTTTGATTCATTGGATTACGTATGGTTCATTCATCTGCCTATGTTGGTTTATATATATAAATATATATTCATTTATTCATTTGTGGACATCGTGCGCAAACAATATTCCCGGTTCATCCTTCATTTTAAATTATAACGTGGGTTACGCGGCGTAAAATATGGTACCTTCAAACTTGACCCCGTTTTGGGTCACTTCTGGGCTGAGCAGCTTCTTTGGATGTCCGAAAGCTCGACTTCAAGGAGCTGTCCTGTTCACTCGGTATTTACAGCAGAGTAGACGCTATGCTTGTTTTAGGCCAATCGAGACTCCGGTTAGGGTCACGAGACAACAACCTGAAGCTGATGATAACGCAGAACACGGCACCTGCCTGAAGCTAAAGGCCACATAATAGCATTCACTGCACTATCACACCTTGGGTCGAACTTTCAAGAGGATACAAGTGACACATCCTTTCGCTGTGTTCATTGTTGGTATGCCCCTGAAGATTAATCTTTGTGAGCGCACCCCCGTTCTGGCTGGCCTTGAAGAAGCTCTGCGTTTCAACGCATCTCTTTTTTCTCCCTAAGCTGAAATAGTGGTGGAAGCTGTGCACTCGCAGGACCAATCAACCTGTAGACGTTTTATCGCTTGACTCCGCTCTCTGTGTGCGGGTGATGGCAGAAGCGTGATCACGTGGTTTGACGGTTGACGCAATAGCCGTTGACAATTCCGGAATGCCTCTTGCGGACCTAGTTTCGCGTGTGGTGCAGCCTGAGGGGCTGCAGTGAATTTCGCTTCTGTGGTAAATGGTATCTCGTTCGAACACTCCTACATGTACGTCGGCAACAATTAAGTGATTTCTTCAAAGAAGCCCAAGTTATTCTTGTTATGCGTTTAGTGTTCGGTTCGGCAAATGACAGCTTGTGCTACATCGTGTTGAATCTTCACGGATCCCTTCCGTCTCGTTTTTTTTGTGTTTGAGTGGTTGTTCTGCAGTTCCCGCGTCGACATAAATCTCGGATTCCAATCTGCCAAGTCCGGTATTTTCAACGTAAGTGCGCTGCAAGCTACTCGGTGACATTTGACCGTTCTTCTACGGGTACTCTTTCGGATTAGTTGTAGAATTAGGCAGTGTCTATCGCCTGGCAGCCGGGAGAATAATTTCCTCGAACGTCTACCGACAGTGGCCTGCCATTAGCTGTCAGAAACCATGGAACAATTGCAGGTAGAACACTGACTTCCTTATTCGCCTTGCGTTTCGTGAGAACACGTTTTACGGCCTCCTGTTCAGGGTTACACGTCTTATTGACACGCATTTCGTCGACATTAACGTTTCACTGACATTGGTTCCGCGAACTGCACGCTGTAGGGACAATTCGTCGCGGGTGTATTCCTAAGGCGCGTGCTCGCCGACCCAGCCCATCCGTTCACGCCGCTTCATGGTAAATCTGCAAAATATCAGTACACACACTAAAAAAAGATTTTGCTTTGGAGTTGTTTATGAAACGTCGCGTGTTGATGTAACGATCTATGTTTTATGAACTGATTGCACCACCAATGAGTGGCGACTGCCGGTAGAATTTCGGGGAAAAATTCTGCCGGCTATCGGGAGACTTGACACTACCCAAGGATCACCCCGGTTCTTGTTTGCTTTGTAGTCTTCTCAGTTGTATAACAGCTGACTAACACCTGTTCCCACTAGTACAGATTGCTCAGTTTGTACTTGTTTACAGGTGAGGTTGTGTGTAATAAACTCATAGGAGATTTGAAAACAATCACTTATGTCTGTTTACTGCCTTTTTTTGCAAACACCTGGGCATATTTTTGTTAAAAGGTTCGCTCGATGTTTTAAATGGGCTTATCAAGTTTGAAAGGTCTTAAATATGTTTGAAATTTTCAAGGTTCTTTTTATATCTAAATATAAAGTCGGTGCGTTTTTTTATTACGATGTACAGTGACAACAAATAATTTGCTGTAAATTCCATACGATTGCGGTATAAAGAAAAAAACCTATAGGCAGCTAAAGAACGATGGTAAAGGGAACCATAGGACGAAGCTATGAAGTCATGCTAGAGCAAACCATACAGAGGGCTACAGCCGGCAAAGCAAACCATAGGAAAAGCTATGGGCAGCTTTAGCACAATGGGTAGAGAGAACAATAGGACGAGCTATAAAATGGGCTATAGCGGATCATACAGAGATCAATAGGCGGCTGAAGAAACAATAGGAAAAGCCATAAGCTGCTATAGAGTGGCGTTTAAAAAGATCCATACGAAAGCTACAGATGGCTAAAGGAACCAAAAAAAACAACCTTAGGCGGCTATGGCATCGTTACTAAAGTGACCAATAGAGTAAACCAAGCAATATTCTATAGCTTTCCACTGGAAAGGCTATGGACAGCCGTAGGGAGACCATAAGATATACACAGCCATAGACGCGGCTATAGATAATTGGGCTAATTTTCTAGAACCGGCCATACAAAGGATTTTCTATAGCCAACCATACATTCATAGAGTAAGCCGCACAGATCCCTACAGCAGACCATACAAGAAGCTATAGACGGCTAAATGAATTAAAATAAAAGCCACATGCGGCTATAGAATCTTTTCTAAAGAGACCAATAGAGTCTATGGGTATCTTCAGAAAGAGGCTATAGAAAGCCAATAGAAGAGACCACAGGAGAATCTATAGGCAACAATAGAAGCGGCTATAGCTAATTGTGCAAATATTTTATAGCAGGCAATAGAAAACAAATTTTGTAGCGGGCAATAAAAACAATTTGCTATAGCCGACCATCGACCATTTCTGTGTGGGCCGCTGAGTCCCGAATCATTACGAGGGTCGCGGGAACCACAATGACCCTCGGCGCGGCACTGCACCGCGTGGTAGTCACGGTGGACGCTTAGAACACTACGACCGGGGACTGGTCAGGTGCCAGAAATGTAACGAGCTTGGACATATCAAGCGACAATGCACGTAGACGGCAGGTACTCCCCGCCCCCCCCCAGTGGGTCACAGGGACACGGGGATGGCTGGCGTCAGTAATTTGACTTCCCGACTCATGGTTGCCGGACGATGCACAGGCCGGTTAGTGTCTTCCTCGTCGGCATGTCAAACTAAGGGTTTGACATCTGAGAAGACGCCGTACGTGCGCGTCGAAATGGGTGGTAACATTTACTACATAATTATTGATACCGGTTCGACCATTTTTCCTAATCGGCGACAGCGTCAACGAAGAGTGTGGCCGTAGAATAACGGCGGAGACTAGCACAGGCCTTGTATGGACACGCCACTATGTTCACCGAGAGGCCGGGACTTACACACATTTTACAACATTGAAATGACACCGGAGATGCTAGGCCATCGGGTTGTACTCCCAGACCGCTGAGTGCTCACATGCGAGATCCCTTAGGTAAAACTCTTGATGACATGATAGACACAGGGGCCTTGCAGCCGCCACAGAGCCCCTGGGCTTTCCAGGTAGTCTTAGCGCCAAAACAAGACGGCACCGCTCGACTCTACGTTGACTACCGCCGACTATGACACGAAGGGATTCATATCCCTTCCCATCTATTGAGTCCATCATGTACTCGTTGGGTAGCGCGAGGGTTTTCCCTATCTTGGATTGAGGCAGGTTTTTTTTGCAAATTAATGTAGCACCAGAGGATGTCCAGAAGACGGTGCTCATCTTCTACAGGGGTCTGTTTGAGTTTATGCGCGCTCCGTTCGGATTGTCTAACTCGATATCGAGTATCCAACAGTCGATTGACATCTGGCTGGCGGACGGGAAGTTTGACTTTGCCATGGCATACATGAATGATGTCGTTGTATTTTTGAAGTCATTCGAGGAGCACCTGGAACACCTTGAGATAATCTTAAGGATGATGCGCAAGGTACAGCACGCGGTCTGAAGTGTCAACCTCCTGGGTTTTATCTTATATAAGGGTACCTTGAGGACGAACGAGGATAAGTAGAGGGCCATCCTTGATTATCCACCGCCGCGCGACTTGAAGAGCCTTCAAAGCTCTATTGGGATAGTCGGTTTTTAACGGAAGTTTATTCCAGGGTGCGCTGGGCTAACACGGCCACTGAACCTGCTGCTCCACAAGGGCACGAGATGGGCCTGGGGCCGAGAACAAGAGGTACATATTTCTTCACTCACGAAGGTGATACTAGCCACAGCTAGCCTATGCCTGCCCGACCTCAACCGTCCGTTCGTCGTACAGACAGTCGCAAGCAACTACTGCGTCGGTGCGGTGTTATTGCAAGACATGGCGGAAAGCGGCGCCCGGTGGCATTGCCCAGCCGAACCCTTACATCGCCAGAACGCAATAACAGCGTGACAGAAAAAGAGGGGCTAACCGTCGTGTTCTAAGAAGTCCGACCTGTATTTAAACGGGACCACTTTTGCCATTCAGACAGACCACGGCACACTGACCTGGAATCAAAGTTTGAAAGAGCCGGCGGGGAGGTTATCTCGGTGGGCACTCAGCCCGCAGCGATACGCCTATACTGTTGAGTACCGAAAGAGCTCGACCACCAAGGTTTCAGACCCCTTCCTTGGGCTCCCCATGATAGTGGCTGGAATGAAAAGAGGCCACCAGCGAATGGCGAGAGACGAGTTTCCCGCGCAGCTCTCATAAGCGAGACAGCGAGGAGGGTATGACACAACATGAGTTCGTCGCTATGTAAAGAGGCCGCACGAGGGAACAAAGGGTCGTGGTTTTGGGAGAAGTGATGAGCAAGGAAGAGACAGCTTGTCGAGACTCATAAATCAGATGTAAGTTTTGTCAGCGGGTGTTGGGGAAAATTGCGGAAATCGCAAGCAAGACCGGAAACGCTGGTAGTCAAGTTAACGAACATATTGACTCATATCTGCTGGGCCTAGACGGCGTTTTGCTCCGCTACATCTCAACAATCAATAAGAAGAAGCAGAACGACTCTCCGTTCGGGGTGGTAATTCCTAGGAGGCTAGAAGGCGCTTTATAGGATACTTCCACGATTCGGCTCTGGCTGGTCACGGCAGTAGCAGCAAGACTTTGCAAAGGTTTTGTCGAATCAAAACCTGGCCAGGGATGAGGCAGGACACACGCCGATACACACGTTGCTGCCCAGCCTGTCAGAAAGCGAAGCCGGGAAGAAGAAAGCCCTCTTGTCTTATGCAGCCCTGTTTAGAGTCACTGTGGGAACCAGAATATATTGGTGATAACCGATTATTTATCAAAATGGGAGGAGTTACACCCGTTGAGGAAGCTGGTTTCGGAGTGCATCTCTGGGAGACGCTTTTGGAAACTTTCATGCGCTTCTAGCGCACCCACATGTCTCATAAGCAATAATGCTAGTTATTTTAATAGCAGAGTGTTCACTAACTCCTGCTTGGCGCTAAACGTAAAGCACTAGAGGACGACACCGTGCCATCCTCAGGCTAATATCAGTGAGAGAGTGAACCCAAACTTGAAGAGAATGCTGATTGCACTAACAGAGGGACACAGGGACTGGGACGAACACATTATCGAAATGGGTTTTGCGATCCGGACGACCCTGAAAAGATAAACTATATTAACGCCTGCGCTTCTGAACTTGGGTAAGGAGCTACCGTCTATGCTAGAGACAAAAATTACGATGTAATCGAAATGGTAACAAAATAACCATTTTGGGTTCAACAGAGCACTCGCTTTTTAAGTACGCAAATTGTTTGAAGAATTGCCCGTCAAGTGCGTTGCATGACGTAAGAGAGAATATCGATGCCGCAAGGATTCAGCAGGCGGCCCTGTACGATAGGAGTCATCGTCACCTCGAATTCAAGGTGGGAAACCTGGTTTTCAGGATAATTCACCCGGCCTTTCAGCAGTGCAGCGAGCGGATTGGCAAGCTCACTTGCTCCGAAGTTAAAGGGCCCTAGGTGGTAAGAGCATGACTGTCACATTTACACACAGGCCCATTGGGCCATATACGAACGACGAGTCTGACCCGGTCCCCATCACAGATATGAGAAATTACCATCTTCGTGACCGGGTTGACGATAAACGAGAACCACTGGACAAAACGAGAAATGCCGTTCCGCGTTATTCTCGCGCGCAGACGGCAACACGGCCTAAACGCTGTAGCCGAAAAGCACGCGAACCCATCGGTGAGAGATACTACAGGGGCTTTTTCGGCGCTATAATCTGCGGCCTTGAATTTGATCTAATCGATTTAAAGATATTAATAGAGCTTGTTCTGCCCAGAAACGCCTTCCCGGAGGAACCTGAATGGACTGCGCCATAGATGAGGGCGATCGGGATGCGACATAAGCACATCCGCAACCTCCGGACACCGGCGGTGGCAACCAGCCCAACTCGCAGGATGGCCAACCTGCACGGCAGACGACCAGCCAGCAAATGTACCGCGTGGCCAACCCGCTCGGCAGGAGGCCGGCCAGACCAACCGATATGGTGGTCAACCCAGTTGGCATGGAACAAGGCAGACCAATCAACAGGGTGGTCAACCTGGTAGCCAGGGGCGGTGTGAGCAATCCCGACCTACACCACGTCAATGGAGGCAGGGCGGCGGTGACGCGGAGTACAAGGGAAGTCCACGACGTCAGGCGGGCACACGAGACTCCACCCCACGAAGCGGAGTGGACCTGCCTGTACCTAGGGAACCTGCTCGCACAAGACCCCTTGCCATACGGTAGCTACCTGGACGGCCCAAGTAGGGCTAAGACGCCGTCCACTTTGTGTCGAGGCTCCTCTGGCGGAACCAGCCCCGACCGAAGCTGTACAAACTGGACACCCAGGTCCTTCAGCCCTTCCAGGGGCATATGCTGCCCAGCTTTTTACTTCCCGAGAACCATTCATACGCCTGCTGGTTGTGCCAGGTCCCAGTCGTCCACCACGACACGCTCGAGGTCAGGCGCCGGCATCTAGACTTCTCAAAGTGACTGGGCCACCCCGTCAGCGTTGCGACGGCGGTACAGCTGCTTCGTCAAGATCACCCAGACTTCCTGGCTCCAGCGGCACTCAGCGTCGAACAAGCTGCAGAGAGCCAAGCCATCCCAGTGAGTCCTGACCCTGGTCAATCTCAGGACGGCAGGACCATCGCCGAGGAGCCGGCAGCCGGCCCCTCCACCAAACACCCACTGGTTCCACCTGTGCCAGCTCCCCGGTCGACAGGTGCCGCCCATCGACCCCCATCGCCATCAGTAACACTGAAATGAACGAGTTCAGAGGACAACCTCATGATAACACCAGTACCTCGACATGTTCTGAACTCCCCGAAACCTGATGTTTGAGGGAAGGAGAGTGTGAAGGACGAACAGTCCGCGTACGTGGAGGGATAGCGGAGTAATAAACAGGAGAAGAAGAGCAGGAAGAGAGGGACCGAAGGACAAGGCTCGTGGCAAGAGAGGCGGGTGATACAAGGAACGAAACGAAAACAAACGGCGAAGTTTGAGGACAGCCAAGCCAAGGGTCGAGAGTCGGACCGCGGAATGCCTCGGCCCATCAGGTCGGACTAAAGCATGAGTGCCGATTAAACCATGGTGCAATACCCCCCCCCCCCTCCAAATAAAAAAAAATAAAAAACACAGGGAAGAAAACGAAAAGGAACAGGACAGGACGCGGCGTAACTTTCAACTGAATGGTTTATATAGATGAAATACTTTTAAAGATATAAAAAGCGGCACACATGGCAGAACACAAAGATATGTTCCAGAAACACACGCCGCCTCAAATACCAGTGTCATTGGTTTTTCAGATAGTAAAATTCTTTATTGGAAAAGAGAGAAAGAGGGTGCGCTTATAGAAGAGTTGTTGTGGTGGGACTTAATCATAAAGGCTTCGTGAATTTCTCTGGCCGATTTTGTTTTGTAATGGCCCATGACACAGGTATCACCAAAGATGAGGCTACAGTTCTCAGAGTTGGGCCCGCATTCGCAACACTCACAGTGGCAGGACACAAAGCAGAACACTTTTTCCAAGACTCAGGTAACATCCGGCGGCTCTTCTGCACCGCTGAATGTCACCCGTGTCTTGGAAAAAGGCCCCAAGTACAGCCTGGCGCCAAGGGTGAAGCTGTGGGCAAGCTGGGGATGGAGATAAATTTGGCGGATAAGGCGGCAGAGCAAGTCGGAGACAGGTGCATATCTGATGGCGTAGGTGTTAATGTACGCACGTCAGGATAAGTTCAAACAGGCTTGAAATTGAGGAATGTTGTTTCACACATCAGAAAAGTGACCTCCGTTCACTAGTAGCTGAGAAGGAGGGCGGCTTTGTGGCAGCGGAAGGAAAATTGCTCAAAGAGCAGTCACGTGAGGCCGAATCGGCGCTTAGGTCGCGTGATGTCAGGGTTTTCGCTAAATTCAGTGGGAAACTTAATTGGTGCATGGGTCGCGCGACATCAATTTTTCCGCAAAATTGAGTGGGGAAACTGAGGGCGTTTATTCTCAACCATTGATAAACCGGAGAACAGGCCACTAACAGCTGCCACTGCGAAACTTATTTGGCGAATGACAGCGTGCGAGCAGTAAACGTGTGTTTCAGCACCCAGCCGCCCAGCCTCTGCAACGCCTAACCCGGCTGATTTTACACATCCCTGAGGTGGCCGACTCGAACCTTCTGATGTCCGCACTGGTGCTGAAATGGCCAAGCGGGAATGCGCGATCCAGCAGGTTGACATAGACACCAGTGAATAAGTCCCTCCTCAACACGCAACATATGTGTGAACCCTCGACACAGATATGCGTAAAGGACCTCTTGGTTTTAATCTCTAACGTTGTCATTACAAAACCATCAAACAGGAAAAGTAGTTAGTGTCATTGGCAGAAACATTTCAGTTTATGTGACGGGTGTTCAGTTGGAAGACACTAGTATGGACTTGAAGCCTCATCGGACAATGGACATTGTCGTTTGCAGTTCAAATGCATCCAGTGTTTATTATCGGTTAACAAGTTTAGTTAACTATAATCAGTTGATTGTTTTTGTATTTAGTACAACTGAAACTCATACCAGCTCCGGATGATAAAAAACAGTCCCACATTTCGCGATTTCGGCAGCTCAAATTAACCGGTACTTCTTAATTCAAGTCAATGCTTGTAGTTAGAAATATTCAGGTCATTTGAAAGAACGAGAAAGTTCATATGGCTGTTTATTCGCATGTCTATTGATGGAGAGTACGTGAGAAAGAAGTGTGATTAATATACGCGTAAAAATTAGAAGAGTAAACACCGTCTGCGGCCTCTACATTTACAGCTACTTATTGAGACGTGGCGGAAAGAAAGAGATAATAGATGTCACAAGATTCGCTCGTTTTAGGATTTTGTTTATGTTAGCAAATTAAACAGGATTCTTTGTGCGTCAGGAGGACATTCTCTCTACACTGGAATTAAAATTTAATACTGCATATCCAACAATATGCACAACGGTATTAGGGATAGTATCTGAGTCTGGGATTGTTCCGCTGGCTCAAAAGCACATGTCGACCTTGGAGGTTGGCGGATACAATTGCTGTCGAACGTGCCATATGAATGGAGGAGATGTGTCTTGCTCTTTTAGTGCCAAGTAGCACAGTGGGCTCGGGTCAGTGTTCTCGACTACAGACTTGGCGGTGCCGGGGACCATTGAGGAGGTGTCAGAGTTAAGCGAAATTCCGTTTTAAACAGTGAGATGATGGTGAGGCAGCCCGGACTTCGAACAACATTCTGGTGCCAGGAGGAGACGCCATGGTGACCGCCGCCCCTCATGCAGTCACCTCCTTGCCTGGACAGGTCGGCGCCGTGACTACTGAGAAGTACGATGACACCGCGACGTCGGGCTGGTTTAGGCTCGCCGCAACCGCGGATCCTCAAACCCCTTCGCCTGCCCCCCCCCCCCCCGCTCATGCACTTATCTTCCCGCGCTTCTGTGTTTTCGTTCTTCTTTTTTCCCAATCAAAGATCGATCATGACAACATATTTTGGAGAGATTGCCTATCGCAAAGAAGACTCCAGCCTCTCCATAAACTAAGAGAGGCCATATAATTATTGCCTCTCTTGGCTTCGGTGGCTGTGCTACAACACAGGCCACTAATCCGCTTGTCTTCGCCATGCAGGTTTTTGCTTCGTTCATCTCCCACGTGCTGTTCCCTACACTGCTGACTGCTCTCTCGGACGACAGTCCGGGATGTGCACTCCTCTCGCATGGGCACAGCGTGAATGGCTACTATCTGCCGTCCGTCAGTGAGTCATCACGTCTGGCTGCGCCGCCACTGGAGCACTGGATCCTCGACCAAGCATGGAAGGCACAATCGACACCGACACGTCTAGACGCCGCACCTATAAAGCAGCGACGACCACCGGCGGCGCTCTGTGGGCTCGGTGGCTGTGCTACAACACAGGCCACTAATCCGCTTGTCTTCGCCATGCAGGTTGGTAAACCGTATGGTCTTTTTGCTAAGAAATCTAGCAACTACTTTTTGGTGCAGCTGCCGAGCCCGCAGTGTTGCCTTGCCGTCTGTGCTGAATGCGTTCATGTTGTCCGTCTTTTACTGCTGCTGTCTGGCGACGTAGAGACAAACCCAGGGCCTGACGATGCCGTGCTTATTGAACTGCAAAAACTGTCTGCCGGTCAGTCTCAATTACTTGCTGAGGTACAAGGCCTCAAATTCCAACTGCAAACAACCGACAAAACAATGTCTGAACTCAGCAAGCGAATGGCCGAACTAGAAGGCCATTACCAAAGCCTTGCAACTGTGCGAACTGAACTAGAGACAACCCGAGCCGACACCGCCCAGACGGCTCGCCATGTCTGTGACCTGGAGGCCCGTCTGGACGATGCCGAGAATCGCTCTCGCCGAAACAACTTGATTTTTTATGGTATTCCTGATCCCACTGCCTCAGAAACATTTGCCCAGTCGGAACAGAAAGTCATTCGCCACTGTTTTGATCTCTTCAACGTCACTTTGGACCCCAAAGAAATAGAACGTACACATCGCCTCGGGCGTTATACAGCTAACCAGTGCCGCCCAATAATTGTAAACTTCGCCTTTTTCAAAACCAAAGAGTTCATCCTTTCAAATGGCCCAAAGTTGAAGGGCACAAATTACAGCATTGGCGAAGACTTCTCTCGTCCTGTTCGTAACGCTCGGAGGCACCTTGTTGCTTTTGCCAAAACCAAATCTGTCGCGTTTTCTCTCCGCTACAAAACCCTGTTCATCGGTTCTAAACGCTATGTTTTTGATGAGGCAACAGAAACTGTGAAAGAAATAGCATAGCGATCACCCCGCTATCAGCGAGTAAAAGAACACCCTCAGACTACTGCCCGAACAAATCTTTCTTTTTCTGCAATCTTTACTAACATACGTAGTTTCCTTCAGAAGCGCGAACTCGTGTCCAATCTTGTGTCGTCATCTGCCAGCAATCTACTGATATTAACTGAAACATGGCTGACTAATGATGTCACAGACTCTGAGGTGTTGGCTGATCTACCGAATTTCAACCTTTTTCGTAACGATCGTAAGGGCACTCGAGGGGGAGGCGTCCTTATCGCCGTTAGCCAACATTTGTCATGTTCTGTTCTCAACATTATGTCTGATCTAGAAATATTATGGCTTATCTGCCGAGTAGCTCCTCAAACGGTTCTACTCGGCGTATGCTATAGACCCCCGCATAACAGTCCCGACTTTCCCCTTAAGCTCAATAACATCTTATGTCAACTTACCGCAGAACACCCCAACGCACATATCCTCCTTTTCGGAGACTTTAACTACCCGAACGCTGATTGGACTAGCTCGTCAAATCTAACTGTGGGTAACGCAGAAACGAGGGAATTCATGGAAGTATGTCTCAACTTCAATCTCACTCAATTGGTATCAGAACCAACACGCATATCAAACCAATCTGCAAACGTTCTAGACCTAATACTAACAAGTCAACCGGACAGCTTATCATCCATTACTTTCCTCCGCGAAATCAGTGACCACAGAGTTATTCACGCTGTTTTCGAGTTTCTTCCGATAGCACGCCAAACATACAAGAAAACGATCCGTCTCTATGATAAAGGAAATTACGACGCCATAAATAATGAATTGTCCACGTATTTCAGATCTTTTGAGTCATCTTTTCATGACCGATCCATAAACGAAAATTGGTTGATTTTCAAAAGTAAGATAGAAGAACTGGTGAATAAATTCATTCCGAAAGTCAGTTTTCGCGCCAATTGCCAAAAACCATGGTTCACCAAAACTCTGAAAAGACTAGAAAATAAGAAAAAAAGACTATTCCGTGCAGCCAAGCAAAGGACAACCCCTTGTGCGTGGGACAAATACTATGCAGCTGAAGACTCGTATCTGTCTGCTATCCAATGCGCTAAGCGCTCCTTCTTTCACACCGACCTACCTAATATCCTACTCAACAACCCCAGGAAGTTCTGGCAAATTGTAAACCCTCAGCAGACACACACTGTTTCCCTTAGAAAAGAATCGGGTGAAGTTGCTAATGATCCGGAGTGCGCGAACATGTTTAACACTGCTTTTTCATCAGTTTTCACCGAAGAACCGTACACGTCATTTCCCATGTATGTTACTAACATAGTGACAGCTATGACCCCCGTCACTTTTTTCGCAGATGGCATTTCTTCTGTAATCGAAAATATCAAACTGTCATCATCAGCCGGCGTAGATGAAATCACCTCTAAATTCCTAAAAAATACTAAGTATGTGAGCGCAGCGTATTTGTGCTTACTGTTCACTCAGTCCCTCACCACAGGCATCATACCAGAGGACTGGAAAAAGGGAAAGGTCGTTCCAATCTACAAATCAGGTAACAAAGATTCTCCACTAAATTACCGTCCCATCTCTTTAACGAGCGTGCCTTGCAAAATCATGGAACACGTCATCTACTCCCAAGTAATGCATTTCCTAGACTCTATTAATTTTTTTCACCCGTCGCAACACGGGTTTCGCAAAGGCTTTTCTTGCGAAACCCAGCTGGCTATTTTCGTTCATGATCTGCATGCTAATCTTGATTCTAACCTACAGACTGACGTGATTTTCCTGGACTTCGCAAAAGCATTCGATAAAGTACCGCATAAACGTTTGCTTCTAAAACTTTCTCAGTTAAATTTAAACTCTGATATCTTACATTGGATTAAAGAATTCCTGAACAATCGCTCTCAGTCTGTTCTTGTTAACAACCAGTCCTCTCATTCACTTCCAGTCACATCAGGCGTCCCCCAAGGATCCGTCCTTGGTCCCCTCTTGTTCCTAATATACATTAACGATTTACCGCTTCATGTGTCTGGTCATATCCGTATGTTTGCTGACGATTGTGTTATCTATCGCTCTGTGACTAACATTTCTGATCAACAATCTCTCCAAGATGACCTTAACCACGTACAAGAATGGTGTGACGACTGGCTTATGAAGCTAAACATTGATAAATGCAAACTCGTGTCCTTTCATCGCCGCCGTAATCCCCTTCTCTTCCCTTACGCTATCGCTAACATGTCCGTAGAAATCGTAGAGTCATATAAATACCTCGGCGTCACTCTGTGCAACGATCTATCCTGGCGCACGCATGTAACTAATGTTATCTCATCTGCAAACAAAACATTGGGATTCTTAAAACGTCACCTCCGTCACGCCCCCCAACAAGTGAAATTACTCGCCTACAAATCACTTATCAGGTCAAAGCTGGAATATGCGTCCGCAATCTGGAGCCCGCACCAAGTATATCTCATAAACGCACTTGAGGCAGTTCAAAATCGCGCTACTAGATTCATTCATTCCTCGTATTCATATAACGTCAGCATATCCTCCCTGAAAGCAGAATCAGGCTTGCCTAGCCTCTCTACCCGTCGTCGCATCACCACGCTTTCCTTGTTTCACAAGTTCTATTATTCTCCGCTTGGTTCCATGCCTTACATCATACCGCCGGCACGCATTTCTCAACGCACTGGTCATCCGCTCCAAGTGGCACGCCCACGCGCCCGTACTGTCACATTTTTTTCCTCATTTTTTCCCCGAGCAGCCTCAGACTGGAACGGCCTTTCCCACAACATCGCTGCCGTCACCTGCCCATCAACTTTCATGGACAATGTAGCATCTCATATCTCTCTCTGAATATTTATGGCACCCAAGAACTGATCACATGTGTACCCACCCCTTATGTAATACCCCCTGATGGGGGGTCTTTAAGGTAATAAAGTGAAGTGAAGTGAAGAGGGCAGTTGATTTCGAATCACCCGAACTTTCTTGAACATCAACGACTGGCGGATGTCCAAAAACAAGTGAACAACAAAATACCGCATAGTTCCCCAGGGATATTTTAGATGGCAGTCATAAAATATCCATGAGCGGCAATTCAACTTTCGGACGCTTGAAGCTTTTATTCCACAGCTCTACAAGTTTCTTGTATTGAATGACACAGGCCACATTCACAAAATTATAATTTTTTTTTTTTTGACAAAGGATCGCAATGTTCCAGAGGTCTTTAATTGTCGCGGGGTATAATAGAAGGCAAATTAATTGAAATTGTATATTTCTTCAGTCAATTTTTATTCCGCGGAATGTCACAGCACGTTGGCCATGATCCACCAAATTTTACGAGCCGTCAGGCGATTCTTTTCTCTTTAGAGAACAAGTGCAAACCATGCAGTAAATCATTCCTCAATATTCCTGTTTCACCGATCACAAGCAGCTTCTGAAACATGACCTTGTGCGTTTCAAGTCGATTCCGATGATGACCATTGCACGCAGCTAGAACAACTATGTTGAAGTACCCTTGAACCGGTATCTTTTCCACTACAGTAATATACATTAAGGTAAAAGGAGGAAGAGCATGCTAGTGATTGACGAACACCAAAGCACGCACGGCCCGCGATCGAAAAAGTATTAAAAAAGATTAAAGCTGCGTAACATGCACATTAGAATGACTTGTATAAACCTAACCAGCGCATAAAATGAACCCTGCGTGCACAGTAAAACAGACTGCGTAGAGTTCAGCGAGGAAGTTCAGAGGATGGCACCGCTAGGTGTTGTGCACCAGCTGCTCCGGGGCAGAGACATATTCATTTCAAACCAGTTGCACCCTCCTCCTCCACGCTGCGCATTCCGCTTGTCACGGTCTGGTTGGCTCAGGCAACCCGCCCTCAGGATCAGCAACTCATTTCAGCCCTAATCAAACGCGCGCTCGGAGTACATCCATGAAACCGAAACCCTGAACCGAGGGCGTTCGGGTCTCTTTAAGACCAATAGTTCTCATGATCATAAATGAAAGCGCAAAACACTTCCAACTAAATCTCGACAAAAATTTACCGAAAAACAAACTGCGTAAGCAGATCGATATTCAGATATGCATTGCCTTTTCAGCGCAGTAGTGTAATATTAATCTTGCTCTTCAGTTTGGTTTAAACACTCTACATCAAAGGCTAAAAACAGGCATTTCTCATAAATTAAATGAGCTCACGAATACCACGTTAAAAACTGCAATATCGAAAAAGTTTTCAGTGCTTCCTTTATTCGTTACAAACGCAACCATGTTCCAAACCACTATATGAAGTAAATAGTAAAAAAAGTCACGAAGTTGACGTTGGTTGACTCTATGTTAAACTGTTTTTCTCAATTATGTTATGTGTCCTGCTCATTATTTAAAATAAACCAGCTCGTTTACACCCATATATCTTGCTCGCTAATTATGTGCATTTTTTGGCATAAATTTATTGTTCTTCATGTCTAACCAGAGTCTGCAGCGCGCCAAAGGGTTCTAGCGTAAATGTAACTGCATTTTTCTAATGAGTTGCTCACCACGAAGCGAGGCAGCTTAATTGCAGTACACGTCGGGACAATGATTTTTGTCTCACGTGGATGACACCTAGCATAAAGATTTATTAAGACCGGCTGGATTTGTAGCCTTCGTTGCTTTAATAACAACAATAAATTAAGCGAAATAGCGATAGTATCGTGTAAAACGACCCAGCCCAGTCCTGTTTCGAGCCTAGTTTCCAGTAAAATGACCCGAAGAGTTTTGAACAACACTGCTACAGATTATTACATGTTATAAATTGTTCGGTACGTCGGGAGTTACCTCCCCTTATATTTTTCGTTTCACTACAGAGCTGAGCATTTAAAAATACCACTTTCAAGCGGCATAAATAAAATCCTAAAACAACTGACTCTTCAATTTTTTTATTTATTTATGAGCCAGCGCAAGCACAGTGACGGGTTATTGCTGTAAAGTATTGCTTGACAAAGGAACACGGCTAAGAGGCCATGGCCGATCTCTTCAAGCAGCCACTTCGACAGCAAGTTTAACGTTTAAATGTTGATTTAAAATGTGCCATTCTTTACCCACGATTCGCACAGTAGTGAAACGGAGGTAAGGGGGACAAAATGGTTGACAAAAAGGGAAGTCTACCAATAACATTTACAACTTACTTCCGCACGATTTATTTGGAATCGTAAGTATCCGTGCAGTCCCATTCATTGCTCACCAAACATGTTTTTTTCAGGGGGGGGGGGGGGGGTTAGGCTTTTACACCTGGGAGAAATCCGAGAGATTTCTTTATCCGCGGAGCTTGCACTACGCGATGAAAACGTAACGCTTTTGAGTTGCGGCTTGCGGCGTTGAGTTGCGTTACTCACGGCAACTGGAGTGCAAGGGATGTTCCGAACCATAGAAACAATCCCGGTTTGACGGCGGATCAGACGTACTTTACCGCTATTTTGTCGATATTAGGCAGATAATTCAACCTACCCGCCTACACTCTAAGAAAAAGTGAGCACCCCCCTCGTCATCATGCGTTTTGACGGCTGTAACGACCCCATAGGCTTACTTAACGACCGACTGGGCTCGAGCCATTGAGCGTTACCGCCACTGATCTCTATGTCTATTTGCTGGATCGCGTTTGGCCGGCTCCGCCTATGGACCGGAATGCGGTCACTGGCGGCCATCTTTAGGTAGAGTTATATCATCTCTAGCCATCATTGTAATATGGCGGACAGCGCAATGGCGGCAGGCTACCATACAAAAGCCGTGGATCTAGTACACTGTACCGTGGGTGATATTTCGTGCTTGATTGAAGTTGTTCGACGAAGCAGACTCTTGAAACCCGGCGTGAACGGTAGCCTCGTCTTTGAGGACCCGGCGAAAGTTCTACGAAAGCGCAGCACCGGAGAAAAGCAGCGCAGCTCGCATCGAAAGCAGATTCCGTAGCGGCGTCTGCTTTCGATGCTTCTTTCGATGCGACTTTTGATGCGTGCTGTGCTGCTTTTCCCCGGTGCTGTGCGATTTCGTGAAACTTTTACCGGGTCCTCAAAGACCGGGCTACCGTTCACGCCGGGTTTCAAAAACATGTTTCGTCAAACAATTTCAATCAATCACGGAATATCACCCACGCTATTTTGATGGCAGCCTGCCACCACAACTGCCAAAACGCCATCTGACATGGATGGATGATGGCGGCTGCCAGGTGGCTGCAGCAGCTGTATCTTGGCTAGAGGTGATATAACTCTACCTAAAGATGGCCGCCAGTGACCGCATTCGCGGAGCGGGCAAACGCGATCCAGCAATTGTCATTGAGATCAGTGGTTACCGCCCTGTTGGCAGGTGACAAGCATGGGGTAGTCACGTTTTATAAACTCTTGAATTGAACATTCAAGTGCATGCCGTTGTTCAATAGTAAAAGCCACTTCAAAAATCTCAAAAAGTACTTGAAACTTGTTTTCTTTGTGCGTCGGTTACCATTTATTCAAATTTGAACCGGTCGAAACAGGCGTGTGGCTCAGTTCGCCTAAACTGGCAGAAAACAAACATTGCCAAAGAGTACAGGCAACATTGGTACGCACCTACTAAAACCCGAGGCAGATAAAAAGTATCGCGGTTGTCCTTTTTGCTTCCGTCGCGGGTTTTACCATGTACAGCAGTAAACAGCTGGCCGCTGGCGTCGTGCTCGAGAAATTTAACCAAATCTAAAGAAATGCACAGGAAGCTACGCACAGGCGTGAGTTGACTTCAATGTTCTCCGGACGAGATACTCTTGTCGTCTTTTATTGTGCGGTTCAGTAAAGAGCGTGCTCTCATTAAAGGTGTGATCGGTCAGTTCAGCGTGCAGATCAGTTGCAAATGGCCTTCTCGGTTCCGCCGAACTTGCACGCCTGTCATACCCAATTTTTTTGCTTTCAAGTGCAGTGAAGTATGAAGTATTGGACACCACGACTGAGGCTGGACAGGACGAACGTACACAGATATATGGGATCATGTCCGTGTATTTCAGTATTTCTCTGTCTCGGGATATATGACTCGCCTTCACTGGCTCATTTGGCACATTTCATCGAGCAACTCGATAAAAAAATGCTTCAAACAAAAAGCGAGGGCGAAGGCTCTCATCGACCTGCATGCCATCGACGAGCACGCGCGGTACGTGGACGCGGCCGAATGTCAACGGAACGCCTTCGCAGCGGTTGTCATCGAGGCGTCGACCGGCACCACGAGGACGGCAGCGAGCGTGAGAAGCGCTGGAGCGGAACAAGCGGAGGAGGTGGCCATCGCCCTGGCCATCGCCGACGCAGACTGCCACACGTTGCTGAGTGACTCGAGACAGGCGGTGCGAAAGTTCACCAAAGGCCAAATCTGCCGGGAGACCGAGCCAGTATTGCGAGCGGTCAAACTGCAAGACAGAAAAGTGAGAATCAAGTGGTTCCCGGCGCACGCGGGCGACGCGTCGGAACGCAATGACAACCACAACGAGACGGCACACGCAGCGGCGCGAGCGCTAACCAACCGCGCCCCGGCCAGCCCCGGCGACAGACCGTCCGACGTGGTTGGAAGGTTGGAAGCTTGAGCAGAAACAATTGTAGCGAAAAGAAGAAAACTGAAACAACGCTTCGGTGCGTACGGGGAGGACCGGCGGACGGGCTTCGCTAGAATCACGTGCGCGTGCTCAGTGTGCTCAACTTTTACTCAACCGCCGCTGAAGTCATTCGGATATGTAAAAGAGAAAAGAAAATGCATCAGCGTGTTCAGAAAGCTGTGATTGCAGAAATTGGTTTCGATAATTAATACAATTAATAAAACAGGCTTCTGTATACTTGAAGTGTAGGCTAGCTGAGAAAACGAAACTGATCAAAACGTGACGTGTAGCGACTATTCAACTTTATTTATACCCTGCAGTTCACTTTTGCAATTGATTGCATTAGAGATACGAGCCCTTTCCTGAGGGCAGTAGAGGAAAATATTATATACGGGTAAATCTTGCACAGTCTTTTCGTATTTATGCAAAATATGACAGTGGTCACCATCCTAATCGGTCACAGAAAATACAGCAGTATATAAGCTGGTGGTGTCGACTAGTAGTGTGTATAGAAATGCAGTGTCGATATCTCATGTTGTACCCTGTGCTGTTTGTGAACGCGTCCATGTATGAAATGCTATGGTGTCTGTATGTCGCGCATGTGTGAAGCGTGGTGTGGTTTGTGTACATACGTGGATATCTGGCGAGGCGCTCAAAAAAAAAACAGTTGGTTTCTTCTTTTTTTTTAGTTTAAGCGCTGTCCGTTAGGTGGCGCGTGTCGCCAACCAATTCAAGGAGTCGCGCGTTTATGTGTCTACTTATTTGAGTGGAAAACATGGAGGCGTTCCATGGCTCCACGGAGCAGCCGCCTCGCCCTACGGAGGGTTCGGTTCTCGGCCTCTCGTCCCAGTGGGATCAGTCCCATAGCCAGTTGAATGGTTGTTCCGTGCGGTGAATAGCGCCAAGTGCGTGCACAGACGCGGTGAGGATTACCAGAGACTTGAAAGTGGATAACGAATGCTAACCGGTGAGCAGGAGCGTTGAACGATCGGAACCTACGCCGCTTGAATCGGTGATGCTTCGCCTCGCCGTTGTCAGCCGAAAACGCCGGATCACTTGCGGCAAGCACAGCAAGCAGATGCTTTGTTCAATAAAGACATCATTCCATTTATCGCTATACGATTCCTTCTTTGAATGTTTTCTGGCCGCGAAGTAAATGCAGCCGGTCGCGCGAAAGCAGTCGCAGACAAACCCCCGCGAATGCCCCCCCCCCCTCCCTCCCCTCACACACCGTCGCCCCTACCCGTAATAGGTGCGGTGCCGGTGCTTCGAGGCGCGTTTTGGAGTGATTTAGCACGCACGGAAGGCAGCGAACGGGCGTACGCACTTGAGAATCGTATTTTAGCAAAAAGCAGTCCAGCTCGCTAGGCCTTACTCGTATTGCTCCACTGTCGCTTGCCAGCCGCCATGTTTCTTTTGGGGGTGCTCGCCGTGAGCACCTGTTGATTGCGTGCCGTGTAACTACCCATGGGGTTGTTAGTATAACTAAGTTGGGGTAGCGATATCTGTGACGGCTTCTTACTACCCCAAAGGTCGTACCCTACGACTATCCTTTTGTTGAGAGTGTATTCGCCGAGTCGAGAACTAGACGCCTGTAGGCAGCAGTATGAATTACCTGGTTGTGTTTATGAGGCAGTAATCGGATGACGTTGCAAAACGCTGCTTCATCGTTCGGCTTGGGCTCGTGTTCAGTCAATAGAACGCTGATTTATCACGATTTTTAGGCGAACGGTGACGCCGCACTCGTCTCCGATCTTTGTCTAGAGCGCGATCGAAGAATAGTGAGTTTTAGTATTGCGTATACGAGCAAACGCAAGCGCTATGCGTTTACGTTAGCGTTACCTGTTCAACGCTCCGCAAGCGCGAAATCGCCTTGCGTCAATGCACGATTGCGGTTCGGACTCCGCGCACGCGCAGTGTGGAACACGCAACGCTAACGCAAACGCGCAGGAGCTTGCGTTCGCTCGTACACCCAATACTAAAACTAACTAATAGCACGTAAAAACATCCTGTCCACAGCCCTTGCGTTGAGTAACCATCAAGCTTTCTGCAAATTGAGCAAAACACCCGCTATGCTTGGAACTCCTCGCCAATAGGCCGCTGGCGACTTTGTGGGAACCGCTAAATTCGTCTGCTGTAGTGTGGAGAAGGTTAAATTTGAAATTCGCCTGCTACCTCGCACATCTATTTCTCCGGCAACTCATTCGCGTGAATGGAGAATGGGAAGAGGAGATTTACCCGTCGCGGTTAGATCACGTAGACCTCTCCCAGGTTTTCGCTTTCGTGAAAATACCTTTTAACGCGACAGCGTTAAAGAGCTCGTGCCGCAGAAAAGCCGGCGTCGGTGGCTTGACAGAAAATTCCGATTCGACGAGGGTATCGACGTCACTGCCACACGCCTTCAACGCGGGAATTTCAAACAACCCAGAGCGCTCACGTGAAACGTAACGTCACGCGTGAATTGAAAGTGATTAAACATGACACCAAATGCGATATTGCTTTAAAAAACATTCGATGTATTTTAGGCGGGATTTGAAACCACAACTCCTTAGTTGCAATCCAGACACGCTACTAACTAGGCCATACAAGGCACGCTTGCACGGCAGATGAAGAAGGTGATGCGAACGGGGCCCGTTAACGCCATCGCTTTCCACTCTTAAAGCCGAACCTTAACCGTGCTCCAAGTTTTAAAAAAAATGACATTCACTCAACGTCATGTTTCCTAAAGTGTTTATACTTTCCAGAAAACAACCCATGTAACTTTTTGTAGGTCGGCATTATAAATAAATACATAGATAGGACAAGGACACTACGTTGCATTTCTTTTATGGCAAGAACCAGTGCTTTGTTTCTGAGTTTGTGAACTACACGCTTCGCTGTTAGAAAACAATCGGTTCAGCAACGCACAGAGCTCACCTGAACAAGATAATGAACTCAGAAGCAACCCTCGCGATTCTCTTTGCTAAAGAACAAGGAATGAAATCGCCGTGCAACATCTCGACAACCCTAATGGCACAAAAAAGAAGTTTATATTCTATAGCAATTGAGAAGATGATAACGGCATGGCGTCCCTTTCAAATGTGAGGCCTCAACCCGCGCCCGTTGCCTTCCACAGTTTTCCCTCCTCCAGTTTTTGTCACCTGTAACCAATGTAAAATTACTTCCAAAAAACGCACCTAAGCTTAACAGTTACAGTTACTCAGACGCAAATATACCTAGGTACAGAGCGCGACACTGTTAGCGCGAACAAGCGATCGCCGGCTTTTCCGGTTTTCTCTTTGAAACCAAGGGATGTCATTCAAGTTATTATTGCTACGGAAAGAGCTCATTTAGTTCTATAATGTAAGCGATAAAATTTCGTGCTCGCTAATACTGTTTAGAAGTAAAATGCGAAAATGCGCCGATGTCGTGTTCGCGCTAACAGTGTCGCGATGTGTACATACCTACGTATTTGCTTACAAATGTACCTCTGTAAAGATAAAATTACTTCAAAGAAACTTTATTTATTTTCCCCAAGTTTGTCAGAATATATTGGAAGTAAAGTTTTTTTATACTAAGAATGCACACAAAAACAAGTTCGCTAAATGTGCTTTATTGGTCTCAGTGTGAGGAATAAGGAAAACCGCATTCACATGAGCATTCCCCGACGCGTTATCTTCTTCACCTAAGTGCTCTATTTGACTTGAGAATCTGGACCTCCTCGAAGTGTTTATCTGACATCTTCGATTGCAGTTTAGGAGGAGGGAAGATAATGCGCCACTTTTCCCGGATACAGGGGCTTTAACAGAAACTGCGCACATCTTTTAATCGATCTTCTCCCTTGTATAGCTGTCAGAGGAGCTTCAAACGAGCAGTGAAGTAGATTTTGGTTTGAGATAAAGGAAGCAGGTCGCTCTTTCCCGTTGCTGGAGTTCCCAAGCAATTCGATAAATTGGTGTCGCTAGAATGGCATCGCTAATCCAGCGTTCGCTCAAATGAAGACCGCTATTCGCTAAAGTGTCGTTCGATAGAACGTCATGGGCAGGGCTTCGTTCGCTGAAACGTCGTTCAATCAAGTCAGTGCTTCCCAGGTCGTACCCGGCTCAACGTTAATCACAGCACTTGGTAGTGTGTTAATACTTCAATATTTATAGTTTCTACAATTTCGACGAATTGAGCAGGAAAGTACCTGCAAAATGTACCTTCACTTAGTTGAAAGCTACTGGAAAATGTACAAAAGGTAGGAATACAGATACCAAGAAATGAAAGTACCTAGGTTTGTACCTCAGGTACAGCAAGAGTTCCTAGATACCAATCTAAATTTGTTTGTACCTAAATGCTTTACAGCCCTCCCTGTAACCCCAAGTGATCGCGCACCTTGTGTGGGCCCGACTCCGTTAAGGACGCGATCAAGCAAGTTGTGGCAATACCGCTATTATTCATCTAGGAGTGGCAAGAGTCATAGGTTAAAACACCTTTTTTCGCATAGGACCATAAGTCAAACGTACTTGCGATGGTAGAAGTTCCAACTTCATATCAGTGCACCCTCCATCGGGTTCTCACATGTGAAACTCAAACCCGACGCTCTAGTTAGAAAAACCTCTGACGTATCTGATACAAACATCATCGCCCTTTTTGAATCTAGTTTTGAACGGAACAGAACAAGGTAGTTGTCTACAAATCTGAAGAGGCGAACGACGTCTGCCTCCAATCTACTCTTATTTTCATTATGACACTTCGCTAAGTACAAATCACTGAACAAGTGGAGCCACACTGGTCTTACTGCACACTCTCTTACTGCACAAGTTGTACGTATCTAAAAACAATATTCATAAATTTCAAAAAAAGAACTGGCATCTCTAAAAACCTTTAATCGCAATCTCACATTGATTTCGGGACTGAAAACCCCAAACACCTCTATAGTCTCATTAATAGGTTCAAAGAGGCCGTCATGCGCGATGTAATAAAAAAAGGCTTTCAATGTCAAATTATACTGTATCACAGGCACCAGGTTTAAATCCCCAGAAACTGCACCACACTTTCTGAATTGATCACCCTGAATTGAGATCGTTCAACTGGAGCTACCGAAAGGTGGCGATGGAAGTATGACGACATTTGCATCTGCCTCGACCCCTGTGTGTCACAACAGCCCTAAGTGGCATGTCCACTTTATGCGTCTTCACAGTGAAAAAAAAACCTCAGGTGAAGATGATTAGCCCGCTTGATCGACACTTTTAAAATGTCTAGGCTCAAGCTCTAGCAAAGCCCCACAGCCCTCTTTTTACTCTTGGAAAACCGTCTTTACTTTCTTAAAATTACTTTCTACTGCCTCTTTGCTTTTAAGGAAAAAATCACTATCAAAAACATGGACAAACAGGCCTCGTTGCGGCCAACAATAGGTTAAAATGTCGGTTCAAACAAAAGGACACAGCCTTCCCGATGTTAGGTCCATTGAAAACACGCCCCCTTTTTGTCGGAGAAGGGTATCAACCCCATGTAAAATGCGTCTATTCCTGTTGGCTCTGTCAACTATGTCTCCCACATCTCGCACCAGATGGTGACGAAGGTACCTGTGTTAGTGCGCCTTCAGTAACCAAGTATGAATCGGAGCTATCGCATTTACGATCATGCACAGTGTGGAAGCATATAATGTGATGATTGGCGATTGGAAGTGAATGGGATATTTCTCTTGCCGATTTTGCGGTGGGTGTTTTTTCCCAAGATTAAACCAGTTGTAAGTGGCGCTCTGTACGGTGTCTCTTCAACTTGTACGTAGTTTTTTTTGGCGTTTTTAACCCCTAAACTTGTTCAACCAACTAGCCCAAATTTAAACCTTTCTACAAGAAGACGTGTTCAAATTATACCTACAAGACAGAAATATATTTATGTAAGTTTATATTGTAAAGAAATTTGAAAAAAACAATGTTAAGAGCTTTCTTTTCACTGTGAACGATTCGTTCATACAAAATATCGTTCACAATGGGAGATGTTCGAATTATTATATAGAGCCAGATAACTAAAATATAAAACGCTGGCAGGAGCAAAAATTACACGGCAGTGTTACCACGAAACAATTATTATTGTCTTTGCTGTGACTCTTTTCGATGACATTATGTTTTTAAAACAGGAAAAAAAACGTGTATAGCATATTCAACCTGCCTCTTATTTCAAAGAAAGTGATTGACCGCTTTTAAGCTACAGCGAGCCACGCGTCGATTGATTATGAGTGGGACAGCCTTTCCCTTTATGCTCAACATCTGTTGCCGCACTGCTTATTTTACATTCCTGTTCATGTAACGGGCATTGATTAGAACCCGTCAAAATCTTCGTGTTATTCATTGGTTTTGATGACGTCCTCCATAATTTCTAGGTGCGTCATGGCTTATTAATTCTTCTGTATTTTTTTTGTGATTTCTTGAAGAAAATGTTTTAGAGTCACAAACGGAACTACGATTCCCGACATCTTATAGTGCCACGGCAATGCAATGTAAGTGAACGTCCTATCGTTTTTTTTTCTTTTTGCCTTATATACTTGCCCGCCGCAAGCACCTTCTTTGTCAGCACAAGTTGTGGGATGTGCACGGTTATAATAAGACAAAATCAAAGGAACTGCTACACCTAGAACCATTAAAAAAATATTAAAATATCGCGGATTTTTTTTTTCTGTTGCCTTCAGTCTTGGGTATGAGAATGTTTTTTTTTCTCCATTTTACTGACCTAAAGGAATGTTGTTCTTAGAAACGATATGTTCCTCGTGCATGTGGCAAGTAGTTCTAGCGACCGAATATGTTCACTGCGCGACACATATATAGCACAGTATAGTAAGCGCGACACAGTCAACGCAGTGCCGGCAGCGTGACACACTTAGCGCAAACAGTGCGCCGTATTTTCTGTTTAGCTCCTCTCTGGCATAGAGCTGGACAATTGATCGATTAACCTACCGAATAATCGATTAATGCTTTTATCGCGATTATTATTTTAACCGGTTAATCCGTAAAATTTTGTCGAATTAGAAAAGTAAGAAATAAACGCTTTCACCGCACTGATTTGGAACAGTACACCTTTGAGAAGGGCAAACTTTGGGTAAGCTTAGGTAAAGAGAAGCGAGATTTGTAACTCCCAAACATGGAGTTACAAATCCCTGTTTGGGATTTGTAATTCCGGACAAATGCAGAAGGTTTCACGTGTCCCGGCCACTTCAATAACGTACGAGTTACCGTATAGCGCAGCATGCACAGGCTATATGAACAATCATGGGAGATAGTTCTTACCGGAGAATATAAAGGAACCTCTGCCTCGTGCTGCTGAGTTAAGAATCTGTGAGTGTAAATGTCCTTAAACTGTTCTCGACCCCACATCGAGCTTGATTCATAATCGAAATTCTATATTGCACCGCTTATCACAAATTCAGCAGTAAAGAAATAAAAATAACTTTTGACCTTTTAGACCTCTTATGCATAAACATGAATCATACCGATTAAAGGATTAATTAATTGGTTAGGGCGTGGCCATTAATGGCGTTACAAATTTTAATCGACGCCCACCCTTACTCCGAGAAAGTCTATTGACAAACAACAAATTTCATAAGTTAATTTAACGCGCAGAACTCTCACAGTCGACAACTTAATTAGCTTTGCTTACAGCATTCCAGTTGTTAGAGAAAAACACAAATATGATGTACATTCTTCGTGCTCATTGCTTTTCAAGGGACGAAACTTCCATTGGGTTCAGCGAAAGCGTCCCATAGTCGAAGCAAGTTCTGGCTTTTTAACCTTGTATCGAGTATTTTAAACGTATATAAAGTTGTTCTCCCAGAGTATTGCTACATTAATTGACGCTGTAGAAGAAAAATCTAGCCATTGCGGTACGCCGTATTGTTTACCGGAGTCACCGAATAGTTGCAAACCATAAATTCTTAGCATACTGTTTATCCAGACAAAAAAGAGTTGGGGTAACAGTTGAGCCCATGATCCCACCGCGACGCAGCTGGCTCCGAGTACGTTTAAAACGCCAAAAATATGTAACAATAAATCTGCACGATGTACCCACGGCATGCGTCTATTAGCACGCCGCACCAAAAAAGAGCTAAGTGGTATAATCACTCGCTTTCCGTGCTATAAGAATCCGCTGGAATGGTGCAACGCTCAAAATACTCCGTTCGTGAGACCAGAATACGTTGCCTTCGTATACCGCTTCCACTATGTATCTTGGTCTGTTTAGATTTCTCGGTCTTCTTTAGTTTCAGCTATGCCAGCGCAACGTTCCATTTCCCAGAGCTCAAGCCGGAGCTTGAAAAGTACCAGGACGCATCTGAGGTATGCGGAATTTGTGTGTGTAAGAAGCCAGCTAGATTTAGGTCTATCGAAATTAAGATGCAAATAACATTTGCGAGGTAACTTAGGTGTTAAACATTAATCTTACATTCGTTGTTCTATCTTTAGGACTCCCGAGGAGTAAACATGGATGATTTTTTGTGACACCCTCCTAGAGTGTCGCGAAATGTCTATGTAATTTGCGAAAAAAGAAAACTATGTGCAGTGCACATCACCTCCAAGAAGACAAATTGCCTCTTCAACGAACTTAACACTTTTATAGAGAACAAAATATATAAAGTTCCACGTGGCGCCTACGCAATAAACTAAATTATTTTTTTTCGCAAATCTCGCATTTGTGTACATGGCTCACCCAGATTTGTGCTCGTTACTTGAAAAATGTAATGAACTACAATTACAACTTACCGAGCATCATATGTAATGAATTACCGTTAGAAATTACTTTCGCTGAAAAGTAATGGATTACTTTACTTGTTATGTTACAACTTACTTTAACGTTACTTTTTTCGGTACACTTATCCAGAAAACAATAAAAACAATTTTGATATTTTTAAAAAATATTCTGCAACACTACATTCTTATTTCTCATATGTCCGTAATATGGTTCTACTTGAAAGAATAAAATATTGTATTTAAGAGAAAGAGTGTAGGTGCACTCTGTTCACCTGTAAGCTGACAAGGCACCGAAAGCTGCAACCACACCCGCCATCCCAGTAGCTTACGTACTCCGGAAATGGTCCCTGGAATTGTGCAGACAAAGCTAGCGGTGCGCATGCTCAGTAGCAGCGTCTACATCCGCTACGAGATTCGGAGCTAAAGAAGCGGTCTACGAAAGCTCCCTTTTGACAGGGTGTTTCGCCTATCCGTCACTAGAAAAGAAAAGCTGGGTTTTAACTTTACAGTGTACAACCAATTCAGAATGCAGGTGTCACAACTTACCTTGGTGTGTTTCCGTAGATTAGAGTTTGTTTTCTTACTAATTACAATGTGATTTTTTTTTTGGCAAGCAAAGTATTCATTTAAACTTTAGGTTTTCGTTTTTCCTACTGTCCTGAATTTTCAACATCCCATCGAGAAATGGCCATGAAGACAACGGACACTCCATGACCGAAAACTCGAGCAGTCAGTGAAAAAGTGGCGGTTACGGGTTATCGATCGTTCATCGGTTCTCACTTTCATGCCAATATTCGATAAGGCCAGGGGTGGGGAGGACATAGAGGGCGAAAGAAAGGGTGGCCATCGGTCTCACAAAGACAATTGAGAATCACATCACTTTTACGCGTTCCGACTCTGTCAGAACTCCTTAGATTGCCTAACGCCCCCCCCCCCCCCGCCATTTATGTTGACAGTTGTCTGTAATGTAAGGAGTGGACTTGACCACCATGCCCAGACAGGCAAACCAAAAGAAGTATCGTCCGTACCCTCGAAAACGATGCTGTTAGCCTCGCTCCGGTCGCTTTTCAGCCGTGCCTAAAGCGCGTGCTAGAATACAGTAGCGCACATCAAAAACTAAGAGAATTCGACCCTTCTCGTGCAAAGCTACACCGTCTTGTTACGCCAGTTGAGAACCCGCGTATAGAGGGCGTACGAACCCTCGTTTGATGTCTGGTCAGGTGGCGGGAGACGTCGAAGAAGTAGGAAAGGATGAAACAATGTAAAAGACGAAAACAAATAAACACGATGGGCTTTCACCTGCCCGGTAGAAGAAGAAAAACATAATGGAAGGCGACGGAGAGCATACTCGGCGTTGTCTTATTTGATCTTTGTCTTTCGTATATTTGTACATGCCTTACCCGTTTTTCTAGTGATTCTAGTGACCGGTCATAACAAAAAATCGTGTTTTTTACGGCTACTCTTTCCTTCCTGATGTTTTCTCTTTTGTTGAACTTGCTCTATTTACTGTAGTACTGTAGTACTTACTGTAGTACGCCCATATTTTTAAAAGAAGTAACAAGTAATGAAAGTAATCCGTTACCAATATTTTGTAACGAAATTGCAATACGAATTACTTTAAAAAAAGTAACGTGGCAATTGCAAAATTACTCGAAAAAGTAACGGATTACATGTAATCCTGTATTTGTAACGCATTACTTCCTAAGTCTGGGCTTTACTGAAACCGCTCATATATACAGGGTGTCACAAAAAAACACTCTAAAATGGATCGCAAAGATTAAGAACTTCACGGACCTTGTAGCACCTTTTCTCAGAAATGTATTTAACTCGTCACATTGTTGTGCTAAAATTTAAGTCGGAAATCCGAGTGCAAAAAAAAAGTAAGAAAATAAAAAGGGACTTTTTGCAATGTCCGAGCGGCAGCTGTCGGGGAGACACCGAACGGCCATGTTTTTTGCCTTATCCAGAGATGGTGCTACGGATTCACTGGACGCTGACTGGATGCGCAGAGTGAAAAAGACGCGCTTTTATCCGAGTTTTTAGTTGCGCGGGATATTTTCCAAATTAAATTTGTTCAACCTCTGCTGCGCTGTCCTCGCGCAACGCAGCAGAGGGTGGTTGTACTATTCCTTCACGGGGCGCGGTTCCGTCGGGGCCGAGATACGCACCGATTTCACACCGAAACTTAAAAACCCGTCGAAATTGTATTGTTTTTCAGAAAGCCGTCAAATGCTGCGCGTACTTTCTATCGTTCTGCAATTTGTTGATTGAGTATTTTTCGATGATTCTGAGCAATTTTCTAATTGAAACCATGCTCTTAAAATCAATATTAAAAAGTTAATTACGCAAACATAATTAACAATCTAATTATCCCGCACTTTATTAATTTTTGCGAAATGGGCCCCTGGCCCAGGACCAAAACGACACAGGCCTTATTTTTTTGTTGCGACCCGTAGTTTTCGTAACATCAAATTTGTCCACCTTTCGTGAAACACACTTTATATACATTAAAAAGAAGTAACTCTATGGAGAGTTCCTGAAGGTAGCAACATATTTTTAATGCGAAAGCATTCACTGTCTCATGGATCGAGTCGACGATAACGGCTTTGCAAAACCATGCAAAACGGCACCTTAATGAAACCACGCGCAAAGCTAGCCAACAGCACCTTTTACACTTCGGTCCCATTGGCTGGCGCTCGTTGACGAGGCTCCCATTGGCCGCTGCGCGTCAGTTTGTGTGGGGTCATCCTGACTGTGTTATCACACGGTTGTGTTATCACTGATCACCGCGTTCGCTCGCCTCTTATCGGTTGTACGGCGCGTGGCAATATACAGGGTGTTTTTTTTAACTGCACCAAATTTTTAAATAAAGGGGGGAAAAGTTTTATGAACGCGGTTTTCACTGCGTGTCTATATAGCTCGGTGGACATTAGATGGGACTATAAACGTCACTATTATCAGACTAATTAACTAAAATTCGTTAATTACCTTTTTACTTACTCTAATTAATATATATGTTTATATTACGAACTTTGAGGCAGTCATATGCCAGACTGTTCCATATTTTGCAGAATTCGCGTAACCAGGTTGTGTACGGCGATATTCGTCCACGAATTTTGCACTTTTATCCGGCTAATGTAGCAAAGTTCACCTATAATGGCCACTTTCGTCGGTTTGCCGAATTGAGTGGATAAAAAGTCGGATTAAGTGAAAAATTCGGGGGCAGATATCTTGGAACACAGGCACATTACGCGAATTCTACAAAATGGAACAGTCTTGGCATATGACTGCCTCAAAGTTTGTAATATAAACATATATCCTAATTACAGTAATTAAAAAGTTAATTAACGGATTTGGTTAATTAGTTTGATAAAAGTGATGGTTATATTCCCATCTAATGTCCGCCAAGCCATATGAACACGCAGTGAAAACCGAATTCATAAAACTTCTACCCCCTTTATTTAAAAAGTTAGTGCAGTTAAAAAAAACACCCTGAATACGGCGCATGGAATAAACTAAGGGGTTCGTTCTGCTGGGAGCTACGTTGCTGTCTGTTCCTTCTTCGCGCCGCAAGGCACACGACAGTTTGAACGATCGGTCACCCGATGGCGCTGCGTGTCCGCGAGGCAGCGGTTCCATCGTTCAACGCCCAAGGTCAGCACGTTGTACGCCACAGATTAAAGAAGAGAGCGAAGAGCGGCGTGCGTGCTCTCACACTCACAACTCATAAGAAGTGCTTAGGTATACCTCGGGCCTTTTAATTTTATTTTATTCATACAAGAAGTTAACAATCAGCTACCCAGACCAATTTCGCGCCACATTCAAATAATTGTAAAAAGTAACCGCGAAGAACTGTGACATCAAGCATTATTCTCTTGTGACAATATTTACAAGAAAGGAGATTAGTATGTCTGCATAGGTAATATCGATTTTCTCGACATCAGTATCAAACTGGATTAATGTTTCCAAGAAATATTAGATACGTACAAGACCTTATAGGAACTTATCGACGCCTCATATAATTTATATAGGTTTTGATGTTTATTGGCACACTCATATAAATTTTATTTCTTCGTGATAGCGCAAGGGCGTTCCGGAGATAATTATATAATTATGAAATGGTATTTAAGTCACCCGGTAGTTTCCCAATCCTGTCATGCACCGTTAGGGAGACACAGTTTTGCATATAAATTAAAAATATTTAAGAAACAACAAAAATTTAAAATAAGGACGCTTATTTTTCACTCCAAGTGTCTACAAAAGTTCCTCGCTTAGGGCCGGTTGCACCAACGCCGCTTAGCGCAAAGTGGAGATTAGCCGGGAACCTAAGCTAAGTTTCGGTTTCGTTCGGTTGCACCAAAATCGCTTATCGCTAAACCTAGCACTAAACTACGCTTATCGTAAGCGCTCACCATTGGGCGCTTTGCTTTTGGTTGCTTCTTAATCCTGGATTTAAAACATGGCGGCTGGCTCGTGGCGGCCGACGGGGTGGACGAAATTGGCTGTACAAAGTGTTTTAGGCTACAACAGCGTGAGAGTCTCGACAGAATGACCTTCGATTGTGATAAGGATGCAAAATATTGTCGCGTGAAGTGTTTATCGACCCCTGTTTTCAAATTGGCTCTCCACTCTCAGTGCGTGTTAGCCCTAACCGAGATCCGTACGGAGCTGTGGGGTTCACGTCTCTTCCCGTTGGTTATTCTGTCAACGAGCTTATTCGTATGTATACCGTACTGATTTTCGCATAACTGTAACATATTGTTATTTACCAGCTTGTTTATTTCTTACTTGCAACGTATATCCTTGAATCCTTTCAGCGCGTTGAATAGTGGGAGAACATGATCTCGGCGATCAGCCGATTGTCGACACTTCTGCCGTTTGCATCAGATTGCGGCGCTTTTAAGTTGTAAAACAGCGAAAAGTCAATTTCTTTCGTTTTCTGAGTTTCGAGACAATCTTCAGTGAATTTTTTCTTGTCTCGCGAGTAGAATCTTGGCTTCAGAAAACTGTATCGTTCCATAACCGTAACTTTTCTGGTGATCGCGCTTTTTAGGAATATTTTGCTTTTTATCTTTCATTCGTGGCGACGACAACTTCTATTCGTGGCGACGACAACTCGATCGACTTCTATTCGACAATTTTCGGGCATTTTCGCGCCTGCCGTGGCGAGTTCGTCATTGTTTTGAACTTCATCAGTCTCAGGCATGACTTGATTTTAGTAGTCATCCTACCTGCCTACTTATTCTTGATGATGTTTTGTCTTCAGCGATGTAGCGAGTAGAACGTCCTTCTCGCGTTCGGTGAGATTTGAGGGCCCCCGATGGCTCCTTTATCTCAAAATGTGAGCACGAGAACTACTGTCACTGTCAAAATATTCTGTTATCAATCGATATTAAACACACAATCGCAGATGTAAAGAGCATTCGTGTTTATTTAAAGTGTTGACTCCTGTTTTTGAAAGTTAAGCTGAAAAAAAATTAATTTGGAGACCTTTAGTTTGTTACTTACCGAAGAAATGCAGCGCAAAGCAGACGCCGACGACGGCTACTAAAGCAGGTTTTTTGTTTACATCACGAGATTCCTCTCCGCCAATCGTATTCGTCCCTCTGAGCATTCCCTAGTTCGCTCTGTTTGTCCCTACCTTCCCTAGTCAAATCCAGCGTTTAGCTAGGGGCGCGTCTGTAAAGCCGGGTTAACGTTGGTGCAACCGGAATTTAAACCCGTGCTTATCCGAGCTCGGTTTAGGGCGCTAAGCAGACTTAGGAAAGAGCCGCTTTGGGTTAAGGTAAGCGACGTTGGTGCAACCGGCCCTAAGTAATCTAAGTAGGAGAGCGAAAGAGGTCAAACTTGAGATCAAACAAAATGCAGGTTATGAGTCAGTTCCCGTATCGAATGTATCAACTCAGACGTCATAATCTTATATTTACATAGGCATCTGCGTTCTACTGAGCTCTTTCTAATGATTCTTGTTTTCTGCAATCACAACCTTGAGGTGTACCCGCTCACCGAGCCATTTTACGAGCTGTACAGGAACTACGAGGAAGACCCAATATTTGGCACTGCGAAATGCCTGAAGTTCAGTCAGGCGGGCCCAGAAGAGGATCGCGGATTCCCGATATTAGCTCAGTGGGGAGAAGACAACCAGACGATGTAAGTGGCATTTCAAAACGCATCATGCACAATCAACTGCAGGCACCTGGGAAGCTTCATGCGATGTGAATCAAAAAGGCTAAGAGAAGGAACATCACACAAAAAAATTCCCAAATCCAGTTGCTGGCATCGGAAATAAAATTAGCCTGTTATTTTCGTTATTAGTACCGACAGGTCAGTTAAGAAGAATTGGAAGACACTAGGTAAATGCCCTCCTTCTGAATGCGAGGATGACACCATGTCGCACCGGGGAGGTCTTTTTTCTCCCAGCTCCTATCTTCAACAGGTGCCACGTGTAACAAGCATCGCTAAAAGAAGGTCTGCCAACTCCTTAGCCGCTGGCATTAGCAAGACTGTTGGCCCTTATTTCTTAAGGCAGACGTCTATGTCTTATCATATCTTCTAAAATCAACCCCTCAATGCACAATCAATGAAAGTTATAGGGTTTTAAGTGCATATGCTATTTTTATGGCTCGTTTTAGAGCACAGATTCATTGTGGGCATCATATATATAGCGTTCACGAATAGTAGTGCATGCCTCTTTCTAGCAAGTTATTTCACTAAAAGTTCTATCGTATCTGCTTGGTCCACAGGACTGCATATGGAAAACTTGAATCCAGTGAAGGGTATACCGTACAAAACATGGGGGTCTATACGGTGGACGGTGGTAAGTATAGTCTCGTACTGCTTATAACCATGAACTGCGTCCTTAGCGAAAAAGCTAATGCTGACGTGGGTATAAAAAATGAAAGCCGTTTACAACTCCCTGTAACACCGAATTAGAGCGCAGCTCTTAAGGAGGAGGGGAAGGCATGGGGGGGGGGGTCACGTGACCAACAAGGGGGGTCACATGCGGCCTCGGGGGGAGGGGGGTCACGTGGCCTGGGGGTCACGTGACCTCGGGGGGGGGGCGGAAAAGTTCCCGCTATATTTAGCGGGAAAATGTTTCCGCTAAATTTTGCGGGGAAATTTTTCCGTTAGATTTAGCGAGGTAAATTTCCCGCTAGATTTAGCGGAAAAAATTTTCCGCTAGATATAGCGGGGAACAGTTTTCTGCTAAATTTAGCGGGGAAAATTTTCCGCTAAATTTAGCTGGCAAAATTTTCCACAAAATTTAGCAGGAAATTTACCCATTATGCACTGCGCGGTTACGCCGACGGCGATGCCGACGCCGCTCAAGCCGGAAACGGGCGCCTAAGAGCTGCAATCTAAAAGTACAGCGACATTCACCCAAAACTCCTATAATGCATGGAATCTATAATTTATGAAGCGAAGTTTTATATTTGTTTATGTCACATTCAAAAGTTGCTCTGGCGGAATGAAGAACATCCTGCTCAACCATTGCTATCACCAACCCTCAGATAGTACCATCCACTACGGAAAGAGAGCAGCTGGATGCTGTAATGCGGGAATTTAGTGCATACACTCTAAACGCTGCAGTTTTATGGTGCGCAAATTCCATTACACTCTTACGTAGAACGCCAGAGGAATGCCCAATTTGAGCAAAGGTCTGGCAAACATAAGGGCCCAACTTTGGCGCAGGTAGGTTTTGCACCATGACACTCATCAGTGCCAAAGTACGGTGCCTAACTTATAGCCTTAGTTGGGCGATCCTAGGGCATGCCAAAGTTTGGCTCTTCTCTGGTACGCCAGAAGAGCGCCAAAGTTGGTGCCAAACTTGAGCCATAACTGCCATAGTAAAACCTAATTTTGAAATTCGGGGCATGCCAAGGTTTGGCGTTTCTCTAATACGCCAGATGAGTGCCGAAATAGTGTAATACTTAAGCTATAGCTGCCAGAGCAATGCTTAATTTGGGTATTTGGGACGTGCCAAAGTTTGGCTTTCTCTGGTCCGCCACAGGAGTGCCGAAGGAGTGCCATACTTGAGCCATGAACTGCCAGAGCAACGCCTAATTTGGGTATTTCGGACATGACAAAGTTTGGCGTTGCTCTTTTCTGCCAGAGGAGCACCAAAGTTGGTGCTACACTTCAGCCATAACTGCCATAGTAAATCCTAACTTTGGAATTTGTGGCATGCCAAGGTTTGGCGTTTCTCTGGTCCACGAGAGGAGCACCGAAGTTGGTGCCATACTTCATCCATAACTGCCATAGTAAATCCTAATTTGGGAATTCGGGGCGTACAAAAGTTTGGCGTTGCTCTGGTCCGCCAGAGGAGCGCCAAAGTAGGTGCCATACTTCAGCCATAACTGCCATAGTAAATCCTAATTTGGGAATTCGGCCCAGGTACCACGCCAAAGAAATGCCCAACTTGGGCAAAGATCCGGCCAACGTAAGGATCCAACTTTGGCCCAGTTAGGTTTTGCACCATGGCGTTCATCAGTGCCAAAGTTCGTTGCCCAACTATAGCCCAAGTTAGGCGATACTAGGGCATGCCAAAGTTTGGCTTTTCTCTGGTCCGCCACAGGAGTACCGAAGTAGTGCCATACTTCAGCCATAACTGCCAGAGCAACGCCTAATTTGGGTATTTCGGACATGCCAAAGTTGGCTTTCTCTGGTCCGCCACAGGAGTGCCGAAGAGAGTGCTATACTTGAGCCGAGAACTGCCAGACAACGCCTAATTCAGACCTGGACTGCAATGTCTTACCCAGGCACCACAGGAGGAATGCAGGGATTGGTGTTCCACGCGCCGCACGTGCTGGCCTCAGCAGTAATGACTTTTTCGAGCAAACCTAAAACAAATGGCATCTTGCACGCGCGTTCGTCAATGATTGCCTTGGTTAGTTGCTAAATCTTTTATACAGGAAAGGCGTGCGCGTGTGGCGCGTGGAACACCAATGCCTGCATTCTCGCTTGATGCGTTGGAGTAAGACAGCAAATGATCCTGATTTGGGTATTTCGGACATGACTAAAGTTTGGCGTTGCTCTTTTCTGCCAAGAGGCGCGCCAAAGTTGGTGCTAGCACTTCAGCCCATAACTGCCATAGTAAATCCTAATTTTGGAATTTGGGGCATGCCAAGGTTTGGCGTTTCTTGGTCCACGAGAGGAGCGCCGAAGTTGGTGCCATACTTCATCCATAACTGCCATTGTAAATCCTAATTTGGGAATTCAGGGCGTACCAAAGTTTGGCGTTGCTCTGGTCCGCCAGAGGAGCGCCAAGTTGGTCTATGCTCAGCCATAACTGCCGCTAGAGTATTGGCCGCACGTCGTGCAAGCTTGTGTTGTGTAGGACGTTGCATATCATTTGTTGCATATCAATAACATACACGGACGAACGAAATTTTTCGAACGCTCCCGAAGTTTATTAAATCACCTATCTTTCCAGACAACGTATTCTCGACATATTTACAAAGGTCAAACTTATCTGTAAAATGAAAAAGCAAATGATAAAATATAATTAACACCAATTTCATGCCAAGAAAAACTCCTAAAATTAAACAAAAACGAGAAGTTTGAGAAAAAGCAGAACAACTATCAGAAGCATACTTGCAGTGTACTTACTAATGAAAGCGATATTATGTAATCCTTGATAGATGCATAATTCGACTCGGGCAGCCTGAAAACACAAGTCGAGACAGAAGGTTGCGCACATTCAACTGACGTTTTGTCGTCGGCGAAGAGCAGTTTTTGTCGAAGCGTGTCCAACAAACACAGCACAAGAATTCCCCGAACGTAATCCGGCCGTTTACAACCGAAAAGCACGGTCGCGTCTGCAACGCACGAAAACAACAGAACACACAAGAGTCCATTTCGGAAACCGGACCTGCGTCGCCCGCCTATTTCTATAACTTGTACTAATTAAGCTTGTTGGTGCTTTTCAAACATTTAGATAAGTGGAAACACATAAGGGACGATACAGACAGGACAATCTTTCTACTTCAACAACATTTATTTTCGGCTTCAAGCTCGAAGCCTGCCCGCTCCCTGGGAGTACGCGGAAAGGGAAATCTTGGGGAAGGAGAGGAAGCGGAGGAAGTGAGGAGGTTGCCAAACGAGGAAGGGAGAGGAGGGAAGGGGGACTCGACTTGAGGTGCGGGATAACGGAATGAAAGTGTAGGAGTGGAGGCTCGGTAGATCACACTCTACATATTTATTTACAATATTTACACTGTCCTTTTGACTAGCTCATCGAGGGGCCTGTCGCCGAATCCCAGATTCCGTGCAGCTCGTGGTCCAGGCACCTCGTGTCCTTAGCTCGTGCCTGTCCCGTGAGCTTGGCGCCGTTCAAGCGCTGGATCGCTGCCGCTAGCTGCCACTACAGATACTCCCCCTAGCGAGAAAGCGGGCTGGCGAGCGTTCCTGGCTTCGAGGGGTGCGTGTGCAGGCTGGTGTTCATCTGGAACCTGACGCGAGGTGGCTTTGGAAGGCGTGTGGTTCCGGATGAGTAGAAATCGGGTGCTAAGTGAGCTGGCTTGACTCTGTCCAGAGAGACTACTTCTTCTCGACCGTTGACGTCGAGCGTCATGTTCTTGTTGTCTCGACGCAGTATTAGATAAGGGCCGTCATACGGGGGCTGCAAGGGCTTCTTCACGCCATCGCGCCGAACGAACACGTGCGTACTTTTGTCGAGGTCACGGCTGACAAAAGTGTGTCTTGTGGAGGGCGTCCTTGGGCAGGTCGGCTGAAGGTCTTTCATTAGTAGCCGCAGCCGCTGGACGTAGTTTTCTGCTGTTTCCTGTGAGATGTTTGCTGAGGAAGAAAAAATTCACCAGGCAAGCGGAGTGACGTGCCGTAAACGAGTTCAGCTGCACTGCAATTAATGTCCGATTTGAAGGCTGTTCTGATTCCCAACAAGACGAGTGGAAGAGCCTCTGTCCATGTCGAGCTGTTGGTTTGTGCTTTGATGGAGGCTTTCAACTGACGATGAAAACGCTCTACCATGCCGTTGGAAATTGGATGGTAGGACGTCGTATGGATGTGTTGAACTCCAAGGAAGTGGGAGAGAGTTCGAAATAAAGTCGCTTCGAACTGACGTCCTTTGTCCGTTGTGATCGTCTGTGGGACACCAAAGCGACTAATCCACATTTCAATCAGTGTGCGAGCTACGGTTGTTGCGGTGATGTCTTTCATTGGTGCCGCTTCGGGCCACCGCGTGAAGCGATCGACGCAGGTCAGAAGATACCGGTTTTCTTGTGATGGAGGAAGTGGTCCTACGATATCTACGTGAATGTGGGCGAAGCGGGTGTCCGGTGTGCTAAAAGTTCCCAAGGGCGCCTTGGTGTGCCGGTGAACTTTCGAGCGTTGGCACTGGACGCAAGTTTTGGCCCAGGACCTCACGTCAGCGTTGATACGAGGCCATATAAACCGCGAAACTATCAGTCTCTGGGTTGCTCGTATCCCGGGATGGGACAAGGAGTGCAGGCAGTCAAAAACTGCTCGTCGCAAGTCTGCTGGTACGAAGGGGCGGGGACGACCTGTCGAAACTTCGCATGCAACTGTGTCGTCACAGTCGGGCATGCGTATGTCTTCAAAGACTAATGTCGTTGACGTTGTCCGTAGGCGTTGTAGTTCGAGGTCGCCTCGTTGTGCTTCCGCCAGCTGTTCGTAAGGAACTGCAGGTCGTTCCGTGGAGCACAGGTTGACCCCAACTCTGGAGAGTGCGTCAGCTGCGGCGTTATCCGTGCCCTTAACGAAGCGGATGTCGGTGGTGAATTCCGAGATATACGCCATCTGCCGTATCTCACGCGGAGTGTGTGCCGTGCTGTTGGAGGCTAGCGCGTAGGTCAACGGCTTATGGTCTGTCAAGACGAAGAAGCTTCGGCCTTCCACGCAGTGGCGAAAGTGCTTGATGGCAAGGTATATTGCCAGCAGCTCACGTCCAAAGGTGCTGTATCGCCGTTCTGTCGGAGTCAGCTTCTTCGAAAAGAAGGAAAGTGGTTGCCAGTTGTCTCCGTCTTGTTGTTGTAGAACCGCTCCAACAGCTCCATCCGAGGCGTCGACCATGATGGAGAGAGGTGCGTCGCTCTTGGGGTGGCTGAGAAGGGTGACGTTGGCAATGATATTCTTCACTCTCTCGAAAGCTTGGTTGGCGGTTGGCGTCCAATGGAGTGGCGCTGCCTTTACTTTGGTGGCCGGCAGTAGGTCGTAGAGGGGCTCGCAGACTTGGGCGCACTGTGGTATAAAGCGTCGATAAAAATTGACGAGTCCGAGAAATTCCCGAAGTTTCTTTGCCGTCGGGGGCTGTGGAAAGCTTCGGATGACTTCGACTTTCTCGGGTAATGGCTGAATTCCACGGCTATCAACGTGGTGGCCAAGAAATTCAAGTTCGTTGACGCCGAATTCACACTTGGTCGGATTGACGACAAGTCCGTATTCTTGGAAGCGCGAGAAGAGTTGTCGTAGATGTTCGGCGTGCTCTTCCGGAGTGTTGCTGAATACAAGGATATCGTCGATATACGCGAAGGTGAATGACAAACCTCGGAGGACTGTGTCGACGAATCGTTGAAAGGTTTGTGCAGCGTTGCGGAGTCCAAAGGGCATTCGCAAGAACTCGTACAATCCAAACGGTGTGATGACAGCCGTCTTGGGGATGTCTGCCGGTTCTATGGGGATCTGGTAGAATGCCTTCACGAGGTCCACCTTGCTGAAAACCTTCGCGCCCTGCAGGATGCCACCGAAGTCCTGAATATGAGGGATGGGGTAACGGTCGGGCAGAGTACACTTGTTTAATGACCGGTAGTCCCCACAGGGGCGCCAGTCCCCGGTTTTCTTCGGGGCCATGTGAAGTGCCGAAGACCAGGGACTCGAAGATGGCCTGATAAAACCAAGTTCATGCATGTGTTGGAATTCGTTCTTGGCTATCTTGAGGCGGTCGGGAGCAAGTCGACGTGGTCTGGCGAAAACCGGGGCCCCTTTCGTCACGATGTGATGGGTGACGGTGTGTCGGATGGCTTGATCGGGAGCAGGTGGGCGAAACACGGCAGGAAATTCGTCGGCGATGGTTTGCCAAGGAGAACTCGTTTCTGTTCGTGGAAGAGCAAGTTTAAGAGGAGGGGACTTCGACACGATAACTTGGACACTCAATTGCGTCTCGGTGTCAAGAAGTTGATTTCTCCTCAGGTCCACGGTCAGTGCGAATCGCCGCAGAAAGTCTGCTCCTATGATCGCCTGCCGAACATCCGCGATGATAAAAATCCAACGGAATGTCCGGCGGAGTCCGATGTCCAACGTCAGGGACCTTTCGCCGTACGCTTTGATCGGGGATCCGTTAACAGCCTGGAGCGGTGGGGACTCTTGGCGGCACCGGCGGTCCTCCAGCGTAGGAGGTACCACGCTTACCTCAGCCCCGGTATCTACCAGGAAGCGGACCTTTGTGTTGCGTTCCGTGACGTAGAAAAGCCGGCCTGAAGTTGGGCTTTCGACGCTGGCGGCCTTCAGCGGGTGCCCATGTCGTTTCCCGAGTAGTTACACGGTGGGCGGCATGCTCTGGCTTGGGATCCGTATCTCTGGTGGTACCAGCATACTCTTGGAAGGGGGGACCCAGCTCTTGATTCACTGCGGCGCCGGGCAGCGTTAGCTCGTGGATTGACGGTCAAGGATCGGGAAGGTCGTGATTGGAGGTTACGAATCTCACGACTGAGCTCGCTCACCCTGGCCTCTATGTGATCGTTGAAGCTGAGGAGTCGAGCGAGCTGGGATCCGATGTCGGTCACAGCAGTGCACGGCGTTGAGGAGGTCTCTTGACGCACCGCTGAGATGGCAGGGGAGCCTACGTCCATGATTTGGTCGGCCATACGAGCAAGCGTGGAGATTGAGTCGGTGGCAGATGTGCTCAAAATCATCCGGACTTGGCTTGGTAGGCGTTGGAGAAAACGTTCTTTAAATATGGATGTGTCCATCGTCGTGGCTTTGTCCCCAAGGAGGTGCTCCATGCGTCGCAATAATTCTGTAGGTTTGCGGTCGCCCAGCTCCTCGGCAGTCAATAGCTGCTGAAGACGCCGTTGCTCGGACTCTGTGGTGCGACGAATCAGTTCTTTCCGTAGAGTCTCGTAGGGCTGATCTGCGGGTGGAGAACGCAGAATGTCGCGAACCACGGATGCGGTTGACTGCGGGAGGGCCGCGACGACGTAGTCAAATTTGGTCAAAGATGAGGTGATCCTGCTCTTCCGGAAAATTGATTCCGCGGTCAGGAACCACAGCTCGGAATCGGACGACCAGAACTCTGGGAACTTGATGTTCAGAGTCGTCGCCTCCAGTGTCGTCGGGGCTCCGAGAGAGGCGCCATCGTCTCCGAGGCTCATGACGGGGGCACAAAGCTGGACTCACCCAAAGAACCAGGGCTCCAGGGCAGCGTAGCTGGGCGTGGTCGAGGGTAGCTCGGTCCAGGGTCACCAGTATGTAGGAGTGGAGGCTCGGTAAATCACACTCTACATATTTATTTACAATATTTACACTGTCCTTTTGACTAGCTCATCGAGGGGCCTGTCGCCGAATCCCAGATTCCGTGCAGCTCGTGGTCCAGGCACCTCGTGTCCTTAGCTCGTGCCTGTCCCGTGAGCTTGGCGCCGTTCAAGCGCTGGATCGCTGCCGCTAGCTGCCGCTACAAAGGAAAGGCCGTCTTCTGCCGGTGACCTTGTCGCATTGCCTAGTCTGTCAGCGGTCGGCTTCCATTGTGGGCCTCAGAAAGATAATCTCCTTTCTTGAGAGCGAAATGGAAGGGGTGCCTATGTTTTGCGGTCTTGTCGCCATCCGATAGGCCTCAATTATTTCTCTCCCGACTCGCTCGCAGTGGCCTTCCATGGCTGTCATGCCGGCGAAATTAGGAGCGCAGCCGGAACACTTTCTCCTGCGAATGACGATCGGGTACTGAGAATCCGAAGCAGCTCGTTCGACGTCCATTTGATGTTCTCAGAGTCGGTCGTTGAGGCATCGCCCCGTTGGCCCGATGTACCTGGCCCCGCAGGACAAGGGGATCACCTACGCTTTCTCCGTAATGCAGGCGGTGAACTTGCTTGCGTGTTTTTGGTGCAGCTGGGTTCTGGGGGTCCTCTCTGCTGACGGCCCTACACAATGTCGCCGAGTCTCGATTTGCACGTGAAAAGCACTTTTGTCTCGTATTTTGAGGCGAGAGCTTTTGGCGAGAGCTTACAACGGGATGCTAGCCTAAGCCAACAGTGCGCACGGCTTCGGAGGGCAGGCTTCCCTGCAGATTTGTTCTTGGCCACCTCACGCAAAAATTGGCTACAAACCCCCGGGCCAGGCCAACCGCCGAGACTTCACCCGTCACGAGAAGACCAGCCCGCATTCTATACATTCACACAACATCTCACCGCCTTAAAGCTCTCACCTCAAAATACGACACAAAATTGGTGTTCACATGCAAATCAAGGCTCTGCGACATGTGTAGAGCCGTCAACACAGAGGGACCCGCACAACCCAGCTGCACCAAAAAACACGCAAGCAAGTTTACCGCTTGCATGATGGAGAAAGTGTACGCGATCCCCCTGCCCTGCGGGGCCAGGTACACCGGGCAAACGGGGCGATGCCTCAACGACCGATTCCGAGTACTTCAAATGGACGCCGAAAGAGCTGCTTCGGATTCTCAGCACCCGATCGTCATTCACGGGAGAAAATGTCCCGGCTGCGCTCCTAATTTCGCCGGCACGACAGCCATGGAAGGCCACTGCGAGCGAGTTGGGAGAGAAATAATTGAGGCCTATCGGATGGCGACAAGCCCGCAAAACATAAGCACCCCTTCCATTTTCTCTCAAGAAAGGGGATTATCTTTCTGAGGCCCACAATGGAAGCCGAACGCTGACAGACTAGGCAAGGCGACAAGGTCACCGGCAGAAGCAGCCTTTCCTTTCATTCCGTTATCCCGCACCCCCAGTCGAGCCCTCTTCCCTCCTCTCCTTCCTCGTTTGGCAACCTCCTCACTTCCTCCGCTTCCTCTCCTTGCCCCAAGATTTCCCTTTCCCGTACTCCCACGGAGCGGGCGGGCTTTGAGCTTGAAGCCGAAAATAAATGTTGTTGAAGTTGAAAGATTGTCCTGTCTGTATCGTCCCTTATGTGTCTCCACTTTCTAAATATTTCTATCACTTGGCAATCGGAGCAAACAACAGCCCCTGAGATCTCGATCAGCGCGACAAAGAGAGTCACGTGACAAATTTTCGTACGGAGCGTTTTTGTACTTCGCGTCCTACGGAGCGAGGTCACGCGTTTCGCTCCACCCTTCTGATTTTCTTAATGCGGCCGTCGCGCTCGCTGACAGCCACACGAAAACTCAAGAGCAGGTGGGGAGGCTTAGCAAAAGGCGAGGTCGAAGGGGCACGAACAATGTAGCTAAGCTCCCTCTGCATGTTTCACTGAAAGAGAAGACATTCCATGCCTCCTTCCCGCGACTTGGAATGTCACCTTTGGTTGGGAGGCGGGAGCGGGCCGGGGGAGGGGGGGGTGAGGGAAGAGATTGTGAGGGAACGGAATATCTGGGTTGATGCTGTCAAATGCTTCAAATTAACTTTAAAAAATCAATCATCCATGCCAGGATTCTCCTTTATTTCCCCCGAGTGTGAAGCGGACGCAATACTCACACAGCCACTGTCGCTCTCGCTTTTTGTTATCGCTAGGATTTGACAGTCGTCAATCGCAATGCAAGACACGCACAGAGCTACACTCACTCTTGCAAAGCACCACCTAATAATGATATCTGTGGAGGAGACGTGCGCACATTAGTCTCGCGCAGCGCTTGCTCGACGGCACCAGTTTCTGCAACGTCGAAACATTCTCACTGCGCGTCCGGATATTGGCTTTCGTACCTACGCGCGAACGCAACAGTCCCGCGAAATCTGCGTTTGCAAAGCCATGGTTAAGCCGCGGCAAAGCATTCAGCCTACCTTTGGCCATGGAGAAATCAAGAAACACCCAAAATGAAATCAAAAGTTGCGAGCAGAATAAAACTTGATTTCTGTTTAATTAAGTTGCAGACCACCCGCGTACATACAATACCTGATCAGTTGAACTGCAAGGCAGTATGCCTAGTTCTGGCACTTGTTTGGCGACATTGGCCCGTAGCTGCCAGATGACAGCCGAACTCCCAGGAAGCGAAGCCTAACTTTGGCACTTGTATGGTGACTCTGGCCCAAAGATGCCAAAGGTCAGCCAAACTACAAGGCAGTATGCCTAACTCTGGCACATCTGTGGTGATTTTGGCCCGAAGGTGCCGGATGAGAGTCGAACTATCAAAAGTTAAGCCTAACTTTCGCATTTGTTTGATGATTTTGGTCCGAAAATGCCAAATATCAGCCGAAGTACCAGGCAGTAAGCCTAACTTTGGCGCATCTGTGGTGATTTTGGTCCGAAGGTGCCAGATGCAAGTCCGAACTATAAAAAAGCTTAAGCCTAACTTTGGCATGTGTGGCAATTTTGGCCCGAAAATGCCAAATATCAGTCGAAGTACCGGGCAGTAAGCCTCACTCTGGCACATCTGTGGCGATTTTGGCCCAAAGGTGCCAGATGAGAGTCGAACTATCAAAAAGTTAAGCCTAACTTTGGCATTTGTTTGGCAATTTTGGCCCAAAAATGCCAAATATCAGTCGAAGTACCGGGCAGTAAGCCTCGCTCTGCCATTCGTTAGGCGATTTAGGCCCAAAGATGCCAGATGACAGCCAGTGCTACGAGGCAGTGAAGCCTAAGTTTGGCACTTGTTTGGCGAATTAGGGCCAAAATACCCAGACTCTTGCCAAGGAAGCTCAGGTTTGGATCCACTTTGGCTTCTTCGGGCTTTTCAAGGCCCTAAACTCCCAGACAAAAGCCAAATTTTGGCCAAGAACTCCGTGCTATCGTGGGCCGAGATGCAAAAATAATAACATTCGTCCGAACCTATAAGCGACTCCAGATCGTGAATGCAGATGAATCAACCCATAAAGGGCACTGTGAAAACGGCCACTAGTTCCTCAGGTGTCCTTGATGTTCTCGCAAAATTATGGCCCTTTTGGCACCTAGCCAAAAAGTGGTGGCAAAATATTTCTGTGCACCGAATGTTAAGTTTCATCCTGGAAAACTACAATACAAATAAAGAATCACCCAGCTGGCGCAGAGAATAGGCTATTTTTCGCGGATCGCTGTGTTCCAGCATTGATCAGTTAGGTATCAGTGTAAATGGTGAATTTAGCCAAGTATTGGCTTCTCTAAAGGACATCACGAATTTAATAAACGCAGCTATATTTTCGTAGGCAGAAGGGGCCTTATATAGGCAACACGCAGCAAAAAACAGAGAGGGAGACACTACGGAACTCTTTCCAGAAGTGCACTTCCGTTTACAATCACTACTCAAACGGAATTGGTTTGCCGAACTTTTGGTTGGACATAACCTATAACTTACCCAAGGACGAAGGAAATAAAAAGAATCGATTTTCTAAACTACGGGTGACTGTATTTAAATAAAAAGTATATGCCGTTGAGTTTACAACCGTGGAGAAAAACGAAATTAAAATACGCCATTCGGAGCTTGAACGTTAAACTACAAAAATATATCAAACCCGGTTCTACAACCAATAAAAATAACGACACATGTAACTCCCAGTTGTTCAAACATACGCGAGACTTAAGTCCATGTTTCAATATTGTTATTAGTTCTATTCGTCTTAGTAGAGGATTGTGCTCATTTCTTTCAGTCACTATTTGTTTAATACAGTTGCAATAAATGCACACAATTATTACACTCAATGATGTGTTGCAACATTTATGCATACAGCTCTCTTTTTTTATGCAAACTTAATGCTCATTTGACTGGTCATTAATGCAGTATTTTGTCCGATAAACGTCCCAACGTCCAGAACCAAAGGGAATTCATTAACATTCCAGGAGGTACCATCGATATTTTCTAATCCTTGTGCTTTTTTCAGTAAGCCCCTCTGAAAGGAAGTAAATGGATTTAACAGTTTTCAAGCCATATTAACGGAAGTCCGTGTTTAGACAAAATTCGTGGCCTACGTAGCTTAGATTATGTGGTAACGTATAAAAATAGCCCAATACAACACACATTGATTGGTTGATATTCTCTGGGAGCTTATTGCTCGAGACTAACAATGTTCAAAAGTTGCTATTATATATATTTAGTACAAAAGTTGTAGTGATACATTGTGCCTCTAGTATTGCGTAAAATTTTCCCTTTGATTGCGAACTTGGCCACAGTTGTCGGACAAAACGGCGCATTAATGCCTCTTTAATCACCATAAACGTTGCATAAAAGTGAGGAACCGTATGTGGAAGTGTGAAAACACTTTAGCCAAATCTAGGGACTGTGTTCCTATATTGGGCTCTGCTAAAGTAGTATCGATCCAAACCAATCACCGCAAGTGCCCACTGAGAGAAACAATAACAAAACTGACAAAAATAATCCCTGGAAAAGGTGAACAAGACGAGACAGAGGACAAACACAAATCTCCAAACACAGCTAGGTGACTGGTGCGCGACGGAAAAAGTCCGCCTTGTCCGGGTATCGAACGCGGGACCTCTTCATTGCCAGTGGAGCGCTCTACCAACTGTACTAACCAGGGGTTAGACGTCAGTGGAGCAAACGGGTTTTATCAGCTGCCACCAGTCTAACACCAACAAGGGTGAAAGGCTGCGCACCAGTCACCTAGCTGTGTTTGGAGATTTGTGTTTGACCTTCGTGCCTCTTGTTCCCCCTCTCCAGGGATTATTTTCGTCATTCTTGTCCAGCCCGCTTGCACCCTTGCATTTCATTGCATTATAATCATAACCCTAAATTGCAAGCCTTTCACCCTTGTTGGTGTTAGACTGGCGGCAGCTGATAAAACCCGTTTGCTCTACTGACGTCTAACCCTTCGTTAGCTCAGTTGGTAGAGCACTCCACTGGAAATGGAGAGGTCCCGAATTCGAAACCCGGACCAGGCGGATTTTTTTCCGTCGCGCACCAGTCACCTAGCTGTGTTTGGAGATTTCTGTTTGTCCTTTGTCTCTCTTGTTCCCCTCCTCTAGGGATTATTTTCGTCATTCTTGTCCAGCCCGCTTGCACCCTTGCATTTAATTGCATTATAAAACAATTTTGAAGCGTGACAATGTGGAGGATAAGTCTCCCGGTACTTTGATTTTGATTGACTTTGAGTGCAAGGATAGTCATTGCCTAATATTTTTGCCTATTGTAGTACTAAGTTCGAGTTATAATTTTATTGAAACCCTGATGCTTTCATGCGAGTTTCTACATTGTATTTTCTACGTAGTAAGCCCCTGGGCGTTCGCTTTTTGTAACAACCTAGTAATGCGGAGGTCAGTAGGTTGCTTCTTTGCGTTCCCGGTTTTTGTGTGCGTTAAAAGTCGTGAAGAATAGAAATTTGGAAGTTCTCAGAAGTGCACTTGCGAAAATAGTTTCTTCTTGTTTTTCTTTGCGTCTTCTGTGATAAGGCGTGTTTTTAAGTTCATTAAAATTGGGGCTTCCTATAGACGTTCTCTTTTCAGGTCGTTATTTAAAATTAAAAAACCTATTTAAACAAATTACAAGCAAGCATGAGCTGTCAAATTTTGTTTAAGGTGTGTGCATTGGCCCATCACTCAGCAAGTGCTGGCTTTCTTCTGTTGCATATAATATCGTGGGAACAAAACCGGCAGTACTGGCATGCCCTGCCATTGACTATGGATGAACGCAGGGAAAGACGGACGGACAAATTTCTGGGAGAAGAGTAATCCGTTATAAATATTTCGATGCTTTAAAAATGCTCGTGGCGGTAATATCTGCGCTTAATAGCTAAGGCCGCGACAGTAGGCCTTTTGATTTTCAGTAATTTGCGTTCGGCCTTATATATCATTACCCTTTCTCAATACGTAATCAAATTTCAGTGGATGGGTCACTGTCCTTATACGTTACTTTCTTGGAACTCGGCAACTGCGGAGTGATAAGGAACGCCTACGTGAGCGGTACGTGTGACTTTTTTGACGTCTTGAAAAATGTTCAAAATCTCAGTATTTTTTTGTTTTTAAAATACATGTGAATCTCTCCTTGAAGAGCACAGGAATAAAGATGTAAGCTGCCATAGCGTTATTATGCATAAACCCGAGGAAATAAAAGTACCTATAAATAATCGCGCTCACACCATGTCGGGGATGCTTGTAAGCCGTTTTGTCTATCACAGTTTCATTAATATAAATGCCTGAAGTCAAAAATTTACATTACTTCCGAACACCTAACTGAGTAGCACATGTCCATTAGATGTCTAATTAAACTACGTGTTATTGCGAAATAAAATGTTCAAATATCATATGTCTGGAAAATGTATTCTCGGTTATTGTGATAATGACGAAATGCTGCAATATTGACAACCGGAATGACAACCGCCAGGGCTAGTATTTCTTCTCCAACAACATCGAAGAAAATTACAACGCCCACCTGTCGGTTATTGCATTACACTGTTTTGGGGGCAAATCATGTGTCACGCGAGCGAACGGTAAGCCCTGTTTTAGACTAAGGTGGTTTTGTTTATTTTGATATAAGGCTACGTGTCGCGTAATTAAATGTATCGTGTGCATTAAGATACAACGTATAATCACACATCTTCGCACATTACAGAGGACGCATGCTGCGTCGTCGTTCCCGAAAGCCATCTTGGACAGGACACGACCATTTGCGACTTCGTGTATGACCTGTTGTGTGGTACTTATAAGTACCAACTCGATGACGGAAATTGTAAATGGTGAATAAATATTCACCTGCCTCGCCGTTTACAAGGATTATTCGTGGAAGGCACTCCAAAATTGAACATCGGGGAAATCTTGGCCATTTTGTTTACGTGTCTGTTTTTTTATATTCACGATGGAGGCTCCGTAAGGCGTCTTCTATCTCTGGTTGTTCTGGTGGTGGAGCCAGTCGTTAATAGAGTAGGCTTGGGTGGGCCCGAAACTTGTACCTGGCCTCTTTGTAGTAAGGGCAGTTCCACTTGGGGTGGAGTATATCCGCGGTTTCTTGCGTGTCACCTTTTGCGCACGGGCTCTACCTTTTTCCTCTGCACCGCTTGGCCATCTTGGCCGGAGTACGAGCGGCATCCGGCCATGATGCGAGCGAAGAAGTTATTGTCCTTGGGCCGGAGTCCCTGAGGCGGGGAGTAGGGCTTGGGAGAAGCCTTTCCCACGCGGTGATTTTGTAACGTTTCTTAATATTTGTACTGTCTGGTTTAACTCTTTGTAATCATGGGATTTGCTGCTCAGGGGCAGTGAGGCAGCATATACGTGGTCGTATTTCAGTGGACTCGAGCCAGCCTCTTTGTGGAATAATGAGAGGGACTCGCGAGCGAGCAGATGGGCGGCGTCATTTCCGAGGATTCCAACATGGCTAGGTATCCAGCAGATCTTGACGCCGGTGCCTTGCTTGCGGTGCTCGGCAGTCATTAAAGTATTTGACCTTGCCGCTTGCCCTAGGTACCTTTTTGAATCCTTCTACCGCCTCTCTAAGTTTAGAAAAAAAGGCTTCATTTAAAATATCATTTTAAATGCATTTATGTTACTTTTTTTGTATTTTTTGTCCACATTCAAAATGTATACTTGTATACAAATTTATATTCCCAATGCATTAAAATATGACAAAAATATATTCTAAGCGCATTAAAATGTAGTATTAAAATGTAAATCATTTATATGTATATACATTATTGAAATGTATTTCGCATCCTCTCTCACTCTTTATGCTTAACAAACTATTTTATTTTCGTATTTTCAATGTCATTCAAGTCATACTTAGATCAAATTGAATTTCTATGGACGAAATATTATATTTAAACTGCATTTCAAAAGTACTAACATTGTAGATATGTATTAAATTACAATTCGAGGTCTATATGAAATATATTATTCCACATACTCCTCAAATACAGGATAATTCATGAAAATACTTGCAGTTGATGAATTCGTTTCTGCCACCAATGACTAAGCTACTTGTTAATTGTTGTTTGTTCACTCGACTCATTGATGGTTTCTGATGTGGTCTATCATGCCTTGGTCCTCGAAAGTTTGACCGGCAGTATTCTCAAATAAATAAATTAAATAAATAAATATTTTAATAACACGTATTTTCAGAAATATATTTTTAGAAAAAAACTAGAAACTGAAAATAGTTGTTTTAGTATACATTTAATGCAGATGGAAATACGATATACACTTTAAATACATTTGGTATACATTGGACATATTTAAATGGTATTAGTTTTCGCTAAAGGATGGTGTCCATAAAGATTGTGAACTCTTTAGGCCCGATTCTGCTGACGCTGCTGTAAGAGGTAAGCTAGGGCCAGGTGAATGACTCCAACGCTCCTCCTGTAACAGCTGTACTTCCCGAGCGGGCATCCTGGGCCCGTTTGCTCGAAGCCGGTTAGCTTAAACCACGGTAAAAAGTTAACCGCATTTTTCCATAAGGGGAATTTCAGGTCACGTGACCGGATGAGTAAGGACGTCGAGGAAACATGGCGGTGCCCCTGCGAGTGAGCGTCGCTCACTGTCAAACTAATATATCGTAGTAGCTGCAATATCGGAGGCGTTAGTCAGCATTTAATGGTGCAGGAGGCTTTCGCTTTGCCTTTCCTCATATAAATCGCAGAACATGAGCAATGACCTCGCCGCATTTCTTTAGAAAGTCTTCCGATTCTGGCCATTCTTAAGCCTAAAATAACGCAGTAATTGTCGGCGTGGCAACGTCTTTGAAATACTATAGTGGACGTGCCTTGACTCAATCGGCCGGGTATTGATGGCACGCAGAAGCGGAGCGTCCCAATATACCTTTTGCTAAATTTCCCAGGCAGCAAGGTGCATGCTACAAGTGTAGTTATACGCGCTGCACGTGCTGGCGTGTTCAGTAGTAACTGTTCTAAAGCAAAAGTCTAAAACAAATTGTGCCTTGCACGCGAGTGAGTCAAAGCGTAATTATGTATATTTATTTCGAATATTTTCTACGGAAAAGGCCAGCGCGTGCGGAGCGTAGAATTACGCTCTCATCATTCTCCTCGATACTGTGGTAATTTAGCAATATTTCTATTTTTACTGGAGACGAATTACACGGTTTTCAATTTATGATGGTGTTATATACAGTCTTACATACTGGCCAACAATGCTTTCAGTGTAATGCCCACATTTCACTGCTCACTTCTTTCTCATCGTTTCTAGGACTGCACTTCGTTCTCTTCTTTACAACTTAGAAAGCGATTTCAACGAGGCTTGTCTTCACTTCAGACAGCCGAAAATTTTGAAATTTTCCAGACAAGGGTGAATTTAGTATTACCTTACCAAATATCTGTATCACGAGCAACAAAAAGTGTTTCTTAAGCTGAAATGTAATGCCGCGCTGCGTCGCGAAAACCCGGTAGCTCGCGTTCTTGGATCCCCCTTTTCGGGTTTTTTCCACAAAAGCCACTTATATTCTATACAACCAGTAGGTGACACCAGTTACCCCCCCCCCCCTGCTAAAGCACAGAGCTATCGCTCATCAAACCCTCGTCAAACTTGGCTAGGTACTTCTAGGCACCTTTTAGGGAAGTGCGGTTAATGTTTTACCGCGGTTAATATTAACAGGGTCATTCCACGCCAAACGATCCAGCCCCTAAATCGACCATCACGGATTTGGTTTTAAAAATTGTAGGCACTTAGGGCGACGTAAAAGTGCCCTTTCCAATATATTTTTGCAGTAAAATTTTTTTGCTCTTTTGGCGACCCCTTGATTACCGCGAACAACTGGTTTCAAAGGCTATCGACGGCATTTTTTTTCCTGGCAGTTTTGAAAGTAGGCTGTAAAATAACACTGTTTTTAGTAACTAAATAGGTCCCTCTAAATGCCCAAATAGATACTTGCATGTAATTTCAACCTTTTCTTGCAATTCTGTGGCACTAAAAATCGCCTAAAATGCCGATATTCACCTTTTTTTCCTCGTAAAAGGGCAAAATTATCAGGCATAAATTTTACTTGTATTGATAGCACTTAGATTGAAGTTCATTATAAAAATATTTTTCGTATAATATTTGTTGCGGTGTTTCGAGGAAAAAATCGCCAATCTTGAAAATAGCGCAAAAAGAGCAACATTCACTTAAGAATAACGGTATGAGGTGGTCGGTCTAAAAATATATTGACAAAGGCAATACGTAATTTAGAACCCAGACATCAAATAGGCAGTGTTAGAAAAAAGTGTTATTTCTTAAACGCGAAAAATTAATTTTTGAAGTTCGAGCCAACCCAGCTCGTCGGCCCCAAGGCGGGCACTCAAGCTGATGATGGGTAGGAGTCTTCGGAATACTTGCTCTATCTAATCTTCTCAGACACAGTCGATTTGAGGACGTGACGCCGTCGTGACGTTTACTGTTCTTGAAAGAGAAGTAAAGCCGACGTTCATTTCGGTCAGTGAGGTTGGCTCGAAGTAATGGAGTCCTCTAGTCCCGCGGATAGGTAGAGCGACATTGAACCGGGATAATAACATCTCTCGCCGCACCTGAACATCACTTTCCGGCACCCAGATCGCTCGAATTTGTGTCAGGTTGTCGCGTGCCCAGTTGAAGAGATTTAGTGGTGTTAAAATTTGTCCGCTGAATGGTCTTTGTAGGCTTGACTTCGCAGCCAGTCTCTTCACAGTTCCGCCCACTCCATCGCAGGCACTTTTTCCGTGCGATGTGGCAAAAAAGTTCCATGTTGCACTGAGGTTGTAGTCTTCCACGTGATGACAGAGGTTTACAAAGTTCTTTTTGTTTTTGTATTGAGACGCCGCACCGTCCGAGAAGTAATGAATGTGTTCTACGTGAGGCAGTTGGGCTTTCAAGTCATCCAGGAACATTTTCTGGAAAGTCGACACCGTTGCAGTGGTATGGTCCAAACAGTCAGATATCATTGCGTATGATATGACGTGGAGCTCGTCACGACGATCTGGTGGACGAAAATAGACGACGACGGGATGAACTGTAGCTTGGGTATTGTCCCAATGATATGATTGTGGAGCGTCCTGAACAAGAAAGCTGTAGTTTTCAGCAAAATCTAGCAGCACTATTGCTTCTGTTGGCGTAAGACGCATTTTTAAGTCGCGTAGATGACGCGCCTGAACCTTGCTCACGAAGTGATGCGTCTTTAGTTCTTTCAGCATCTCTAGCAACCGCTCGGACAATTCTTCTGGCGTAAGAACCATTGTCTCGAGTTTGCACCGTGCTCCACTGACCCATTGACAGACGGTAACGTTGCTCACTAAGTCGGGGTCAAGGGCTGCGGAGTTCATAAGCAAAGGTGCGACGTGCGTAATGCCTGGGCATTGCTTACACCTGCCAAGCATGCAGTCTTCATTGTTTAAGTCACACACTGTCATTCCAACCAAGGAATCAACTGTGTGTTCCAGACCAGATGAGTGAAGAAGTAACTTCAGGTTCTGGTGATAAAGGCAAACGCAGACTGAGTGCGTTCCTGAAGCTCCAGCAAGCAGACAGTGCTTGGGCCGTAAAGCAGCGAACTTTGAGAATCCGCATTTCACTCCGTTGTTGCTCTTCTTCCATTCTTCATATGCTTCCTTCAGGTTCATTAAAAGCAATCGTTTTTGGCTCCCACGAACGACGTCTTTTTTGCCTGGAAGGCAGATGGAAACAAGCTCGTCTTCATAAAAGTTTCTGACAGAGCTTTTAGTTGATTCGTCTAGTGGTCTGTTCAACCTTTGCGTTGAGCAACTCAAGATGCCCTTCTCTTGTTTCATTGACATGGCAAGGCGAACCTGTCTTTCAGAGGCACCAAAATACTGCGCGATCCGTTTTCGCGACCACGAGCTCGGGGCCAGGGTCAAAAGCGAAATCTTTTTTGATCGGTCTTTTTCTTCGCCAAAGCGCTTCTTGACGTCTTCCATGAGCCGTCTGTAGTCGTCTGTCAGGAACTCATAACTAGGTGTTGGTCTAGATGTCGACGAGACGTTGACGTCCGCAGTGTTGGTCAGGTTACTGACATTCCGGCTTCGACTGTCCAGCGTCGTTTGCATATCCGTATTTGTTTGTCCGTACTTCTGCCCCATGGACAGAGGAATTTCCCCAACTGCTGAAAATTTGAGACTCAACGATGAGGGGAATGCTTCTTCCTGGTCGCTAATTTCAGAGGAGGTCATCTCTTCAGTAAGCGTGTCAGTAGTCTGCTTGAACCTCGCGTCCATTTGGAAGCAGCGAACTTTGCACCCGGGGCACAACCTTTCTCCAGGAACAAGCTTCAATGACGGCAGAGCTATCGCAAGCTCTAGTGATATAACTGATGTCCCACGCCGGCTCCTGGTGTGTTCAAGGAACGGGTCCATACAGAACTTGGAAGCCAGAAGTGTGGTATACTTCTTTACGTAAGTATGATAATGATGAGCGCATATTGTGTTGAGCGCGTCTTCGTCTTTGTTTGCACGCAGAGCCAAAAGGCGTTGTTCTCTTTCTGTCACAGTTGAAATTTTAACGAGAAACTTCCTGTTGACTTGCGTCGTTTTATGGCACCCTTTTGGCCCCAATGAACACGGCACAAGATGGTCTTCTGAAAAAAGATGTATTGTTTGCTCAGTGCACTCAAAGAACCGAATTTCACCTGCGTTTCTGGAATTACTGCAACAAGTACGAGGCTAAAACCTCGCTTTTAGAACGTTTAAAAGCAATAACTAGTAAAACATATTGCCTAAAACCTACCTTGAGATTCCCTGGCATGATCCGTGGAAGCCAGATTACCTGCGTTATTCGGTTCCATGGGAAAAAGTTTGTTCACTTTCCACCCATTACATGTGAACTCACGCCGCTGTGCGATTAGCAGACGATGTCACAACCACTTTTTAGATTCTGCCGTCTGCTTTGCACGCCTATTTAGCGAACCCGTCTGCTTTGCGCGCTCGCGTAGCGAACCCGTCTGCTCTGTTGCCCCGCGGCGTCGCCGCTGCAGTACGCCGCTGTTCGACGTCTCTAGACAAGTACGCGAGAGTGCGGCGACCGAAATTGAAAAATTATTTTTTCGCGTTTAAGAAATAACACTTTTTTCTAACATTGCCTATTTGATGTCTGGGTTCTAAATGACGTATTGCCGTTGACAATATATTTTTAGACCGACCACCTCACACCGTTATTCTTAAGTGAAAGTTGCTCTTTTTGCGCTATTTTCAAGATTGGCGATTTTTTCCAAGAAACACCGCAACAAATATTATACGAAAAATATTTTTATAATGAACTTCCATTCAAGTGCTATTAATACAAATAAACTTTATGCTTGATAATTTGCCGTTTTCCGAGGAAAAAAAGGTGAATATCGGCATTTTAGGCGATTTTTAGTGCCACAGAATTGCAAGAAAAGGTTGAAATTACATGCAAGTAACTATTTGGGCATTTAGAGGGACCTATTTAGTTACTAAAAACAGTGTTATTTTACAGCCTACTGGGCGTTTTCAGATAAGATCGAACAACCATGTCCGGTGACCATTTTTAATTTTGATGAAAAAAATATATTTTGCTGGCTTTATGCCCAGAAGTATAAAACCAATCCTTGTTTTCGGAAAAAAAATTTTGTCTTTGCGAAAAAAATTTGTAAGCACCCTCTCAGTCTCGTGTGCGTTTTGCGTATCGCGCAATGTTGACATTTCGGGTGGCTTCCCCCAAAAAACTGTTCTGGCTACGGGTCTTGAAATATTCACTGACAAATTAGGCATAGGAAGGATTGACAAAAAGTATTTTTCACCGAGTATTAGGGTAGTTATTTTGAGAAAAAAAATCGCAAACACGGCACATTGCGCAATAATGCTCTGGATTAAAGAATATTTTTCTCCGTATCTATAAAAGCTAAGGTCTTCAAACTTTGCCAGTATGTTGCCCTGTATATAGTTAATTTTTGCATAAAATATTATTGTCCTGGTTAGCGGGAGAAATTTACAAGAATTGCTCACACAGGGGCATTTAACTAAAAATGCATTATTTTGAAAATCATTTAAAAAAAAGGCCATCTTTAATTTTCTTTAAACTCTCTGAAATTAACGTTTATATTATGTACTAACAGAGTCTGCAAAAACATGATGCAATATTTGTGTAGCTTTTAAGTTATAAAGCGAGAAACATGGCCAAATTGACGCTAACGCGGTTGCCATAAATGGGGCGTGCACATACACGTTCTTCACAATTTCATTATTATTAAAACGTGTAAAGATGCTACAGGGTGGTCAGGAAAAGACAAATAGACAGCACAGAGGTGGACGGTAGGTTTGAAGGGAAAATTCCTAATACATTTTCGTACAACCGACCCAAAAATGCCCATGGGCCGGAGCGATCGAGGTGCGCCACCGTGTAACATGCTTCGCGGTGCCTGTTTCAACAGCCGGCGTATAGCGTCTCCGTCTACGCGACGTAAAGGAAGCAACCGGAACGACTTTGCAAACAGATCAGCCTACAACCTTGGCGGTAACATGATATAGGAGGTAGGGCGCGGCAGAACCTGAACGTGCGCCGCCTGTGAGCGCCAATAGATCCGCCGCCGTGGAGGGCCGCGCAACGCGTAGGAAAATAAAGATACATAAAAAAAATAATTGCGATTGAATGAGATTATCTGTAACTTAATTTATAAGACAACGGTCTAGAGAATCGTGAAATCCAATTTGGGTATGCCCATGTGACCTACGTAAGTGATGGTGCAACAAGCCACTTTAAGAACAAGTACCAAGTACACGAGCTGCAGAGCCACAAATACACGTCAGCGAGGTGTATTTTTTCTGCAGCTTGACATGGCAAGAATGCCTGTGATTGAATCGGGGGTCGTGTCAAGCACCAGACAAAGTTGTACAGCCTCCGACGGCCCACCAAGTCGGTGATCAAGTCGGCGTCAGAGATGGTTGCCCCACTGAACACTAAACTGCCGAACGTGAAACTAATCCACCTCCCGAAAGCTGACGTCAAAGCGTTCAGGGACATGAAAGCAAAGGACTGGGACTCTGTTTCCGTTGTGCGTGGAATTCAGTCCTGTCACTTGTGGTAGTGTACGCGGTCCGACACTTCGCAACCACAGCTGTTTTAGCAAGAACAGTAGCCGCAGAAAAGATATATCTTTAAAAGTAAAGTCTCCTATGGCTGCGAAAAGCAGATCGAGGTCGCGTGCTTGAGGTGCCACTGAGAAGAAACGAACAGTGATCGCTACAGGCAAACCGGGAAAAAAATGTTCCTTTTCGGAGTGCCAGGAGAGCGCCGTGACCGACTCAGGTCAGCGTCCGGCAGAAAGAATTCACGCGACGAATTCCGAATGTGCGCACAGAATCTTGATTAATTAAACTAGTTTCAATCGTACCACTTTAAACATGTGTTCTTTCTTATCACTATTTAAACGTCAGCAGCGCAGCCTCCGAGTCCCCACGAAGGGTAGGCTCCGAAATTCACTGATCGGAGAAATCTGTATTTAAATTGTTGACTTGTACTTCAAACTCACCTGTAATTTTTTGTATCAATTCTAATTTTTTACGAATTCCTGTCACAGTGCTGTCTTTTCACAGACTTCCTAAATTTTTCGACCCCTTGCTTGCCCTTGTTTGAAATTGGCAACGTCCTATCTTTCTCCACTCCCGTTACGTCAATTCTGTATATTTAAAACCCTGTGAAATAAAAACAAAAAAAATATTGCAAAGCATTTTTGAAGGGCCTGATGGAACAGATTATGAGCCTTGATCTGTGAAAAGTAGAAGAAAAATTGCGATGGCCTTCATTTTAAACTGATGTTCCAATTATTGCAAAATCGGTAACCTGTCTAAATTTCAGTGTATTTATTTTAGAAAGGTTATCGTTTTCAATTTCAATGACAATTTATGCAAATATAGAACAGACGCGTTCAAATCATTTAAAAAATTTGCATTTCCAGTCTTTTAAGATCCGGATCCATAAAGCGCTGAATTGCTTCGTAATCAATAATACATGTTTACCTCCTTTTATTTTATGTAGAGTCTCTGCACAAAAAATATTAAACCTAAGACGACAACAGTTTTTCTTTAATAAATATCCAAAAGAACGTTTTCACGATAGTCGCAAAAACGAGAGCGTATACCGACAGCGACTTTGTGATTTTTTTTTCCTCAAGAGAAATTTCATTTTCCGTAAAAAAGGTTTGAATATGTTTTTGCGCTTGCACAACAAGTAAAACATATATCCTTTGCTAAAATTTAAAAAAAAATGTCGACCGGACATGGTCGTTCGTTCCTATCTGAAAACGCCCAATACAAACAATCTCAGGCAATCGGAACTTTTTTGCTTTTAAGTATCTTTTATTTTCTACGCGTTGTGCGGCCCTCCACTGCGGCGGATCTATCGGCGCTCACAGGCAGCGCAGGTTCAGGTTCTGCCGCGCCCTGCCTCCTATATCATGTTACCGCCAAGGTTGTAGGCTGATCTGTTTGCAAAGTCGCTCCGGTTGCTTCCTTTACGTCGCGTAGACGGAAACGCTATACGCCGGCTGTTGAAACAGGTACCGCGAAGCATGTTACAGGGTGGCGCACCTCGATCGCTCCGGCCCATGGGCATTTTTGGGTCGGTTGTACGAAAATGTATTAGGAATTTTCCCTTCAAACCTACCGTCCACCTCTGTGCTGTCTATTTGTCTTTTCCTGACCACCCTGTAGCATCTTTACACGTTTTAATAATAATGAAATTGTGAAGAACGTATATGTGCACACCCCATTTATGGCAACCGCGTTAGCGTCAATTTGGCCATGTTTCTCGCTTTATAACTTAAAAGCTACACAAATATTGCATCATGTTTTTGCAGACTCTGTTAGTACATAATATAAACATTAATTTCAGAGAGTTTAAAGAAAATTAAAGATGGCCTTTTTTTTAAATGATTTTCAAAATAATGCATTTTTAGTTAAATGCCCCTGTGTGAGCAATTCTTGTAAATTTCTCCCGCTAACCAGGACAACAATATTTTTTGCAAAAATTAACTATATACAGGGCAACATACTGGCAAAGTTTGAAGACCTTAGCTTTTATAGATACGGAGAAAAATATTCTTTAATCCAGAGCATTATTGCGCAATGTGCCGTGTTTGCGATTTTTTTCTCAAAATAACTACCCTAATACTCGGTGAGAAATACTTTTTGTCAATCCTTCCTATGCCTAATTTGTCAGTGAATATTTCAAGACCCGTAGCCAGAACAGATTTTTGGGGAAGCCACCCGAAATGTCAACATTGCGCGATACGCAAAACGCACACGAGACTGAGAGGGTGCTTACAGATTTTTTTCGCAAAGACAAACATTTTTTTCCGAAAACAAGGATTGGTTTTATACTTCTGGGCATAAAGCCAGCAAAATATATTTTTTTCATCAAAATTAAAAATGGTCACCGGACATGGTTGTTCGATCTTATCTGAAAACGCCCTACTTTCAAAACTGTCAGGGAAAAAAAATGCCGTATATAGCCCTTGAAGCCACTTGTTCGTGGTAATCAAGGGGACGCCAAAGGAGCAAAAAATTTTTACTGCAAATATATATTGGAAAGGGCACGTTTAAGTCGCCCTAAGTGCCTACAATTTTTTAAACCAAGTCCGTGATGGTAAATTTAGGGGCTGGATCGTTTGGCGTGGAATGACCCAACAGGCTTTGAGCGAACGGGCCATGGAGGCATGTGTCAAATGTAGGAATTCAGACTGTAGCCGTCCCAAGTGGGGCAGGATCCTCTTTCTGTGTGTAGTGTGTGTATGCCGCCAGCAAATGGCTTGGACGTTTCTAGTATTCGACCATTATATCGTGGGCTTGTGCTATTTGGGATTTTCTCTTGTCATCTCCTTTCAGCAATGTCTGAGGTTTCCTTTTAGCTGCGGTCACTCGGCTGCGGTCACTCGGCTGCGGTCACTCGGCTGTGGTCACTCTTTGAGTCGGGTAATTTTGGTGAACATGGCCAAGACGTTGATTTCCTTTATCGTATGGCGATATAGTGCCTCCAGCTTTTTATATTGTTTTGCGTTAAGGTAAAGTTGTGCGCCTCGTTGCAGAATCGGGAAGTCAACGAGGCAACCACCAAGTTTCGAGCCACCTCTTTTGTTGCACCACCCCTCGTGCTACAGAGTCTCCGAACGAGTCCGAGCGTGGAGTGGCAGTGGTTTATAGTCTGTTTTAGCCGTTCATATCATCTGAAGCTCTCCTCAAAACCTCGTCCAACAACCTTGACGGAGGTTGACGGAAGCATCCTTCCCTGCTAGCACTAAGTTGAGTTTCTCATAATCTTGCAATGCCTGAGATTCTTGGGAGCGAGGACTACGTAGTTCGTATTTTCTGGAGATGCCTGGAGTTCCGTCCTACGCAGGTGGTTTTCAATGATGTCCAGCTCGGCTTAAAAGGTTTCTTGCTGCTCGGAGATGTTGCCCTCCGTAGTGCAAATGATTACATCATTGGCGTAAACCAACCGATTAGGTGTATTTCATTGAGTTCATGTGGTAGTGCCGCTTTGGCTAAGTTAAATAGCATAGGCAAGAGGATAGAGCCTTCAAGTACCGCGATATTATTTGGTTTCGGTTGGGTATGCTGTGTTCTGAAGCGACAAGGTATGTGTGGCCTTCCAGAAAATCTAGTTTGAAGTTTAGTGATCTTCCGGCAATGCCCAGAGCCTGGGCCTCTCTGATTACTGTGGCATGGAGAACTAAAGGGAAGGCTTTTCTTACGCAAATCACAACGATTTTTCCTAATTTTTTTTTTGCGATTTTTCAAAATGATATTTCGTAAACTTAGGACAAGCTTTCCTGCTTGCAAGGTTTGGGCCGAAACCTAGTGTGAACCGCATGGAACTTTTTGTCGGTCCCTAGAAACCATTCGATCCCACGGAGAAGCATCCGTTCCATTCCCTTGCAGGTGCATGATGACAAGGGGCTCAGCCGATAGCTCGAAAGCGTTGACTTGATTTCCCTGGCTTCGGCATAGGCACCACGCTGGAGTGCTTACACTCTCGTTCGATGCTTCCCGGTTTCCCATTAATCGTTGATAAAAATGTTGATGTCTTGTTTTGCGTGGTCTGGGAGATTATTTAAAATGGCCACGGCAATCTGGTCAGGCCCGCTGATATGTGAGATTTGCCAAAGTGGAGGGCTGCTTACAGCTCTCCTCGAGTGAATGAGCCTTTCATTTCAGGTCTGGAGCTAACAGTTCAAAGGGGTAGGGGCTAGGTTCAGGGTGTGCTTGCAGGCGGTTGGGGAAAGATGTCCCCTACCATATTTGTGATTTGGTCCTCTGTTTTGTCCGACTTCAAAGCAAGTGATGATATTGTCCTGTTAATTTTCTTTTGCCCAGCATAGCTCGGCACTCGCCAAATCGCTTACCCGCGGTTTATCCAAAACCCGCTGTCGCTCGGTCAGTCGGGCGACGTGGCAAACAACGTGAAAATGGCGGGAGCAAGTGACCAAGCGAGAGCAAATGACCAAGCGAAGGCAAATTGTTGTGTGTATGTTTATACAGCCGGAAGTTAGTCTGCCTCGGTGGGCGTCTGGTGTCTCAGCTGTAGATGAGCAATTCAGCCAGTTCGTTACAACCGCTAATCTGGGGTCTTTAACGTGCACCACGGAGTAGCGGTACACGACCGCACGCCGGTACGATGCTCATCCAGATCGAAAAGGGCAGGGCGGGGATTGAACCCAGGATCCATGGGTTCTGCAGCGCGAGCTTTCGCTCCTTGTGCTCCGAGCTGGTGTGCTCTAGACGACTCCGCCACCAATCCCCCTAAGTGAACAAGGCGATCAGCGACGTTTTCTACAAATTCAAAAACCAAGCGACGCGACGATCGACAGTGAGAAATCTCCGTCGTTTGTCGCCGACTCTTGTCACTTGGTCGATCGGTCGATCGTTGCCGCGATGTCGTCGGCGAGTCGTTGAAACTAATTAGAGGTGCTCCAAATGCTTACTATGTCATTATGACGAGCGCCGTTTGTAGCATACCCATGCTTTCTTTTAACGCAGCCCAGATAGAAATTGACATCGTACATTCTTCTTAAGATGATCTTTTTTCAAGCATGGTGCCTCGTTCTTCGGCTCGCTTTACACATTCGTTAGGTCAAAAACCGTAATTAGGCACAATTATTCTACCTCGAAATTGTCAAGAATACTTGGCGCACATGTTTACATAGACGCGCACTTAACGTGACTTAAAAGTAGAATGATAAGAGGACGAGATTCACTTTACGGTTCACAGAAAGACGCCTTCGGTTCGGTGACGAGCCTAGGCGTAACATAGTACGTCGAGCTCGTCGGGCGCGGCCAGCCGGTCGCGCCGCGCTGACCAGGCTGACCACGCCCTAGTGGATCCGGTTGAACTTCGATAAACGCCGTCGAGTTGAGATCTAGTCTCCTTGAGTCGGACAAAAACCGGACCGCCAACACCTGCCCCGTAAACCGTGCCGCCGACCCACTTGCTCCTACGCCATGCCAAGCCGCGCAAGCGGAAGCCACTGTGGCGGGAGCTTCGACAGATTTCTGTTTCGCCCAGGGACTCAAACCGAAATATAGAGCGTTTCGGTTACGGTTACGGTTACCGCTTCCTGATGATAACGGCTTCGTTTCGGTTTTTTACGGTTTCATTTTTTATGGTTTCGGTTACCGGTTACACGTTCCAAAAAACCGGTTTATTTCGGTTTTTCCAATAGTTTGTTTAATTGAAATGCTAGACAGCCGTTTTATAATAAACGGTTTAAAGTAGTCCCATATATCCAACAACGTGAAATTCAAGGAACTTAGATACGTCTTAGTACTTCAGATTGTACAAAAGTTGCACACGTTTCCAGCTCAAACGACTTGTTCACTACATCTACTTACATTTTATAGTTTGATACCCGAGCATGCATGTTACTTCCGCTACTTGGGGATCATCGGATTGTATATAATAAAAATAAAAATAAGCAACCCTACGTTGCCCTACTTTGTTGTTCCGGAGCATTTCTAAACAACGATAACAAAGTTCCCACTGAGTTCTGGAAGAACCATTCACACCTTCTCGTCGCTATAGTTGATTTCAACCTATAATACATGCAGACGAGTCTTCGCCCACACTGAAGGAAGGAGCAGAACTATGGCTAACCTCAAGTAAAATACTTCTAAGTGCAATAACGTAATAAAATTGAGAGCTGGATTAGTGGGTGAAAGTTAAACATAATATAGATGCAATAGTCCAAAAGAAGGAAGACTAAGTAGATGAAGGAACAACACGGAAACAACACAGAAAGCTGTAAAAATATGTCATGTGTTGTTCGTTCCTTTCCCTAGTATTCGTTGTTGCGCCATATGTTACACATACGTCATGTTCCCTATTTCCAAGCAATTGCCTATGGTTATCGAAGCGCACGTCTCCCGCTGGCTGATTTGTGACGCTAGAAAAATGGCGCACTTATATTTATATAAAAAATGAAAAAGGTGCGGATGCAAAAAATAAAAAAAGTGCGGACGTAACTTATATATATATATATATATATATATATATATATATATATATATATATATATATATATATATATATATATAGACTATTTGTGATTAGTAAAAATGGCTAATTAATATATATATGCTGAACACAGACATACAAAAAGATAATCCGGCGTTAAACGTTCACATACATTTATATGTATATATATATATATATATATATATATATATATATATATATATATATATATATATATATATATATATATGTGTGTATAAGTTACGTCCGCACTTTTTTTTATTTTTTGCATCCGCACCTTCTTTATTTTTATATATATATATAAGTACGCCATTTTTCTAGCGTCACAAATCAGCCAGCGGGAGACGTGCGCTTCGATAACCATAGGCAATTGCTTGGAAATAGGGAACATGACGTATGTGTAACATATGGCACAACAACCAATACTAGGGAAGGAACGAACAACACATGACATATTTTTACAGCTTTACATGTGATAAACTCTTAGTGGAGATAACTTGCCTGAGAGAGGCATTCACTCCTGTTCGTGAACGCGATGTCTATTATGCTCACATTGAATCTAAAACGAGCCATAAAATTACCACTTGCGCCCAAAAACCTCTAACCATTGATGTGCATTGAAGGGTGTATTATAGCTAATGGAACTATAAGGCATAGACCTGTGCCTTGAGAATATACAACAATCTTGCTAATGCCAGCGGCTGAGGGAGTTGGCTGAAGTTCTTGTTAGCGATGCTTGTTACGCGTCGCACCTTTTGCAGATAGGAGCAGGGAGAAAATGACCTGCTCGATGCGACATGCTCTCATCCTCGCGTTCAGAAGGAGGGGATTTACCTAGTGTCTTTCTATTCTTAACGGATCTCTCGGCACTAATAGCGAAAATGACAGGCTACTTTAATAACCACTGCCAGCAACTGGATTTCTGAATTTTGTGTGTGATGTCCCTTCTCTTGGCGTTTTGATTCATATCGCAGAAGCTTCCCGAGTGCCTGCAGTTGAGGGTGCACGATGCCGTCCTGAAATATTACTTACATCGACTGGTTGTCTTCTCCCCACTGACGCCCAATATCGGCGTTATCCGCGATCTTCTTCTGGGCCCACCTGACTGAACTTCAGGCATTTGGCAGTGCCGAGAATCGGGTCTTCCTCGTAGTTCCTGTACAGCTCGTAAAATGGCTCTGTGAGCGGGTACACCTAAAGGTTGTGATGTCGGAAAAAGGCATTAGAAAGAAATCAGTAGAAAAGTACCCAAACGCAGATGCCTATGGAAATGTATAATTCGGACGTCTGAGTGGATACATCCGATACGGCATTAACTGACTTAGTACCTGCCTTTTGTTTGACCGCAAGTTTGACCTCTTTCGCTCTTCTACCTAGATTACTCCGTTAGGAATTTTCGTAGACGCTTGGACTGGAGAAAATGCGTCCTTATTGTTGTTGTTTTTTTTGTTGTAATTTTTTAGATTTTTTTTAAAATTTATATGCTAAACTGCTTTTCCCTGACGATACATGGCAAGAATGGGAAAACTACCGTGTGACGTAATTACCATTTCCTAATAATGGAAATACCTCCTAAACGCCCTTACCCTATTGCGAAGAAATAACATTTATACATACGACGCCTCATAAATGTATGAGGCAGTGATAAGTTCCTCTAATTTAGGTCTTGTAGGTATGTTAAGTTACTTGGAACATTTATCTAGTTTAAAATTGATCTTGAGAAAATCGATATTATCTAAGCCAACATATTAATCTCCTAACATGTGAATATTGTCACAAGTGACTAATGCTTGATGTCACAGTTTTTCGCGGTTAATTTTTACCATTATTTTAATGCGGCGCGAAATTGCCCTAGCTTGCAGATTTTCTTTTTGTTTTAATAAAGATAAATAAAAATAGGCTGCTACCTTCAGGAACTCTCCGTAGAGTTAATCCGTATATATATATATATATATATATATATATATATATATATATATATATATATATATATATATATATATATATATATATATATATATATATATAGACGTATAGCGGCTGGGCACCAGGCAAGGGGCGGGACAGATGCCTGGATCTATACATCGACGCTGTTCAGCGAGAAATTATGCAGCAATTCAGGCAAAAGAGACCAGGCAGGCAAAACCTCAAATTGCATGAGAGGAATGCCCTTAAATCACTCAGCTTAAGGACAGACATCGTTATAAAGCCGGCCGATAAAGGTGGAGCAATCGTTATAATGAACTCGGACGATTATTTGGCAGAGGGCCTCCGCCAACTAAACGACTCAAAATTTTACAAACATCTTACATGCGTGCGACCCTACTCCGCATTATACAACCATTGTAACTGAGGCACTTTCGACATTGGTCAGACAAAAGAAGATCACATCGAAAGTTCGAGCAGGCCTAAAACAAACGCAGCCCACCACCGGCCGTTTTTATATGTTACCGAAAATTCATAAAACTTGAAACCCGGGTCGCCCTATTATTTCTGGAAATGGAACATTAACTGAACCACTTTCGAGCTTTGTAGACAATTTGATAAAACACATTCCACCCACATTCCCTTCTTACATAAAAGACACAGGTCACTTTCTGAGGGAGGTTGCGCGGGTCACTATTCCGGACGGGTCGTTTCTGGTTACGTTGGATGTTTCGTCCCTCTATACGAACATACCCCACGATGATGGCGTGGCGACACTTTTGAGCGCGTACGCGAGCAACAGGCGGGTGGACACACCCGAAGTAGACGTTGTCGCAACACTGACCAGGTTGGTTCTGGAGTTGAACAGTTTTGAATTCAATAACAGCCATTACATCCAAATCAGCGGCACAGCTATGGGTACAAAAATGGCCCCAAACTACGCAAACATTTTTATGGGCGCCCTTGAATCACAGTTTCTTGAAGCGTCTCCCCTCAAACCCATATTTTACAAAAGGTTTATCGATGACATTTTTCTGATTTGGACCCATACCAAAGATCAACTGCTCATTTTTATTGAGCGCTTCAGCCGAGCACATTCGAACATCATATTCACGCATGAATACTCTCGCACGTCAATAAACTTCTTGGATGTAACCTTGAGCGTGGAGGGGAACAAGCTACAAACAAGGCTTTATCGAAAACCCACCGATTCTCAAAAATACTTGCATTATCACAGCTCTCATCCGCGTCATTGTAAAAACAGCATTCCGTACAGTCAGGCCCACAGGTTTCGACGCATCTGTTCAGAAAAACAAGAATTTGAACGAAATGTCGCCGATCTCCGAGGAGTGCTCTTGCAGCAAAGGTATCCAGCTGGCGTGATTGAAGACGCCATTGATAAAGCCAGAGCACTTGACCGCGAAGATATTTTGACCGATCACGGCAAGGTAACTAGTGACCATCGGCAGACCAACCTGATCATGACATATAACAATAACGCTCCCAACGTCAACAAGGTCCTGAGCAAACATTTCAACATAATTGAACAGAGTCAACGATTGAAACAAATAATCCCATCACCTCCCCGCGTAGTATACCGACGTTCAAAAAATTTGAGAGACACCCTCGTACATTCGCGCACAACGCGCGCCGAGTCTTCGGGGTGCAGCCCATGTGGGAAACCTCAGTGCAAGGTGTGCCCCCACATGGTGACGACTGATACTGCCAGGTGTACGAAATCAAACTTTAGCATGAAAATCTATGGAGATCTCCGGTGCTGCAGTCCGAATGTCGTCTACCTTCTCGAGTGTCAGGTGTGTGAGATGCAGTACGTAGGACAAACCATGAGAGCATTCAATGAAAGGTTTAATAATCACAGATCCCACTCCACCAAAGTGCCCAGCCTTCCACTTTCCAAACATCTAACACTACCAAAACATTCATTCGATAAACTTTCTGTTACGCTGCTTCAATCTGGCTTGAAATCAAATCTGGAACGCGAACTGAAAGAAGCCCACCTGATCTATAAGTTCGATGCTGTAAAATGTGGAATTAACGAAAGTCCTGGGATACCCAGTTGTGTTCGGCTGTTGTGAATGTGTTGTGCGAGGATTTATTTGACACTGCGATTGATTTTTGGTCGTCTTCCGAGTGTAATAGTGGCGCCCTATTGTCGCGGATGGTGTCTGGGCCGTTTGCGGCAGGAGTCGCGCTTTATCTCTCGGAGCGCCGGTTCTGTCAGCCGACGACGCGGCGCCCCCTCGGGGCAGTGCGGCGCGGCTTGGCGCTTACCGATACTGGACAGTTCTTTTCTCCGACGAGTTGGTCGCCTCTTTGGTCCTCCTGTTTTACATTCTCTCTTAAAATTTCATGCCCGTCAATCATCATATTCCGCGACCGCCGTGTGCAATGCACCGGGTGATCGTGGGCGCCCTTGACGAGACTTAACTTGAGGGGAACGCGGCGGGGCGATTGCTGTCCGGAGTTGGCCCGCGGCGGGCAATTACGGGTGTGCCCGGTTCGGACCGCCCGCCTTTGTGCCCTGCGTGCCATACAAGGTCGTGAGTGTGTGGTTGGGTGGAAGGCTTACCGCCGGTCACAGAGAGTTAGGATCGTGTGCCTTGGGCGAGCTCGCAGATGAGGCCGCCACTGGTCTCGTTCATGTTTTGCGTTTGCTGTTTGAATTTTTGTTTTTATTTTTATCTTTTTATCTTTGTATTCTATGTATTTTTTGCCTTTTTTGTTTTTCTTGCTTCTGCGGTATTTCGCTCGACATTTGAGTTCTCACTTTTCAAGTCCCGCTTGAGGAAGAAGGGTCCCCCTTCGAAACGTTGCGGTTTCTGAATAACTTATACATGTTGAATTAAACCTTCCAAGTTTGTTTGACCCTCGGTGGCTTCTACTTTTATAAAAATACGCCTACAGCCTACTTAGCCCCAAGATATAAATATATATATATATATATATATATATATATAATATATATATATATATATACCGTCTAAGCTCATTATAACAGACCTGGCTACAACAGACATTTGGATGTAACATTCCGATTTGTGAAGTTCGGTTGGTTTTCCTCTATGCACCATTGACTGCACTTCATATCTGCATACAACATACTCCGTTTACCACAGACCGAAATCTTGGTCAAAATCAAGGTCTGTTATAACAAGCTTAGATATATATTCCAAAAATATGCAGATGAATGAGCAGTACTTCATCGAACGAATCAATGTTTTACTAAACCGCCGAAAGCCAAAATGAACGTCGGAGCCAGGATTTGAACTCCGGGCCTCCCAATGCTCGGTCGGGTGTGCTTATATTATATTATATTATACGGGTCACGGGCTAGATGGCATTTTACATTTCTCTTTATGGCTCTGGGTTTTTTCTTGTTCGTCCCCGGTTTGAAAGAGTTTCAGACCAAATTCCTTTTTCACCCAATTGACTTCCTTTTCTTCTGAGTGTTTGGTCGACTTTGCTGCACTGCTCACCACTCCGCCTTCTCTGCTACCAGACAGTGCATAGGCAGATACCTCCGGAGTTCGGTTTTGGAGTACTTATAGGGGGCTGTGCGCAGGCAATCATAGCCCCTCTGCCGAGGCTAATATACCTCTGGGAAGGACTCGCCGTGTTCTGGTGCGCGTGCACTGGCGAGAAAGGGACTCTTCTACAGACGGACAACACAGCTTTGGCTCTAGCGCTTCACCGCGCCCATGCGCTAGCTTTGCCTTGGGCTATTGACAGCGCCACCTCTCTTCTTTTTCCTAATAGAGATATGTCAATAAAATGTGGACCGTCGGTCATCAGCCCCGCCGACCTGCCGTTGCGCGCTTGACACGCGATGGCGATCCGGCGAGTCCTCGCATTCTCGGCGCGAGACATCTTTTCATTCTCGTGCTGAGGGCGGTGGAAGGATCGAGGAAACGTCCGAAGGGTTTCCCGAGGTTTTTAAATAAATGCCAGTAAATAAATAAATAAAGAAAAATGGAACAGGCAATAGCCAAAGGCAAAGCTCGTCCATGGCCGCGGCGCAGCGCGAGAGCCAAAGCTCTGTTCTCCATGTGTAGAGGAGTCCCTTTCTTGGCAATACACGCGCACCACAACACGGCGAGTCCTTCCGGGAGGTATATTGGCCTTGGCAGAAAGGCAATGATTTCCTGCTCACAGTCCCCAACATCGACACCGTAACCGACTTCGAAGGCATCTGCTCATGCGCTGTTGGGAAGTGGGGAAAAGGGGAGCGATTGGCATTGTGGCAAAGTCGGCCAAACACGCAGAAGAAAGGGAAGCCAGTTCAGTGAAAGAGGAATTTGGTCTGAAAATTTGTCAAACAAGGGACGAAGAAGAAAAAATTGACCGCATCTCCACGTGGTGAATGATGTTGATTGGGGCGAATCTCTGGTGGTGCTTCTCTGCGTAGACGCTGAGCCGCAGCATGCCGAGCCTTTCGTTCGTTTTCATCCATGTCAGAAAGAGAATGTGTGCTATGGAACGTGGTTATATACGCATTTGAGCATTTGACCGCAGCGCCCTCTCGTCTATAAACGTTGAGCCAATGCATGCAAAGTTTAACGCAATTATATACCCATTTGACCGCAGCGCCCTTCCCTGTATAGACGTTGAGCGGCTACATGCAACGTTTCATCCATGACATCCCCAGCTCTTGAGTTACTACCACATCTCAGATCCCCCTACTCGTCCCGCAGTCATGGCCGAGTGGTTAAGGCGATGGACTAGAAATTCATTGAGGTCTCCCCGCACAGACTCAAATCCTGTCGACTGCGCAAAATGTTTTCATCATTTTTTTCATCATCTTTTTCATCTTTCTTTTATTTATTTTTTTTGCCCTACACGAGCACGTGAGCTCGCGAGCAGGAGCACGAGCACCGGACGCCGGACGGACATACGGACATGGATAGCCTCTAAGGAGCTTCGCCCCTAAAAACCCAGAGCCATAGAGAGAAAGGTAAAATGTCAAGTAGCCCGCAGCCCCTGGAGCGCCTTGAGGGGAAGCGGGCGCTCCATTGAGCGAAGGACACGAGGTGTGGCTCGGAGCCGTTCTGGCGTGTGCAAAGTGGTGTCATCGGCTGTGTCGAGCCTGAACCCAAGAAAACCCATGCGTCACGTAGGCTCTGCTCGTGTCGCTTAGGTTTAAGCGAAATTCCGAACGCAGCAAGTCCTCCACGAGGAGGCGCACCATAGACGCCAACTTGTCTGGGTTGGGATAGGCGCACAAGAAGATGTCTATGTGAGACCAAGCCCGGAGTCCACGCGCGCATTTCCTGGCAAAGGTTGTTGCCAAGAGCTGCATGTAAAACGGCGCCGGGTGTATCACAAAGGTCCTACGGCAAAAACAGCAGTAACGGCGGCCTACTCTAAATGTGGTCAGGTTACGGGAGGAGGGATAAAGCGTGATATGGTAGAAGGCCTCGGCAATGTCGAGCTTCACCATATACGCTTTGGGCAGGAGGGAGTTTACTTTGAAGGCCTGGAGTAGCGGAGGAAGGCGGAACTGAGGTGCCTGGAGGTAAGGAGTAAGTGCGGCGCAGTCTAAAACAAAGCGGGACTCGGTGGCTGACTTGTATACGAGAAAGACGGGGTTGAAGTACAAACCACGTGCGTTCGATGATGCCGCCAACATGTTGGTTATAGCGGCATCGATCGTGGGGTCCTGGTCAGGGAGGGGTGGGTGGGCCATGAAGCAAGAAGCCTTCGTGCAATGAATTGAAAGTGCGCCAAAGTCATGCGGCCCGGGAAAACTACATGCCTCACTAAACACTGTACCCAGTCGACTTTAGGTGCCTGCTGGGTCGGGTGGACTGGCGGCGGAGGTCCCGTCGCTTTCGACTTGTAGGCAGTGCTACCCAGGTCCGAATCGGAGTCTTCGACGTCGCTTTGTTTATCTGTAGTGTGTTCCTTTGTGTTAGTTTGGATTTCCTCCTCGCCATCGTACGTGTCGAAGGAGTCGTCATCGGCGTGGGGCTCGATGACACTGTCGGTCCTGTTGAGCCACTCCAGGATTCGCTCGGCGGCGGTGGCCGTCGAGCCCGGATCCCATGGGTCATTTTCTTCGGTCCAAGATCAAGCACGGGCAAGGTCAGCGAGACGCCAGCCTCGCAGAATACATGGGCGAGAACGTCTTCGACCGGGAAAACGTCCAGGAGCGTCGAGGAGACGACCGTGCCGTCGATGACGGTACTGGTGGGTCTCGAGGACCCAGGGTAGCTGCCGAATTCGGTTAGGGTTAGGGGGCCTCTTGAACTTGGGGTCTGGGTGGTAGCTGGTGTTCGCGGGAGCACGAGACATGCGGCGTCCGCGTCGAGGCTGGTTGGGTAGCTGGTCGGGGAGCTTTCTGAAAACCTCGAACTCGAGCCTGTACGTCTGAGATAGGATAGCCGTCCTCCAGTTTTCTCTCGTGACGACGTGGAATAGTTCCAGTCCATAAGCAATGAGGTGCTGGTGTTTGGTGAGCATGGCATCCCAGTAGAACCGATACGGGTGGAGATGCCGGATCTCGTGGACATCTCTCGCGGACAAACTTGTGGTGTTCTGGGCAAGGTCGCGCAGGATGTTGTAGGCCTGACAGACCCTCGCTCCTGGAATGGGCGGTGGGGGCTCCACCGGAGGAAGTCGGATCGCGTTGGTGGCTCTGATAGAAATGATTCCCATAGAGCCATACCAGACGAATGGGCCCGACCCAGAGGCTCGCCACAACACCGCAAAGCGCTCCTCGACTCCCCGATGGATCACATCAGAAAATCGGGGACACATAACCTCATATAACCTCACCGTATTCATCTTCATATCCCCCCCCCGAACCCCAAATAACCCTACCCCTCCTGCTTAAGACCTACTCGGCCAAGGCAGGCGATCCTCTTCTCCATATTAAAGACGTTTCTCTCTCTCTCTCTCCGGGGGTAGCAGGAGGAGTGCTCCGGTGATGCTGGAAGCTATCTCGTGGCGCGTCTGTGGATGTTCGAGCTCACCGTGCTGACGTTCGAATAGCTCGCGTTCAGAGTTCTGTGACAGGGACTGCTGAGACTGCTGGCCATGTGGAGCGAAACCGACCTTGGCATCGACGATTGGAAGCAGGGCAGGTCCCAAGGTTGAGGCGAAGGAGGCAGAAATGGCATCCCCTGTCTGTTGTACAAGGGTGGCTCCGTCATCGGCGGCCAAGTGCGTTGACGCGTTCGACGACGAGGCATCCTTCTCCTTGGCTTTTTCTCTTGTCATGCTGAGATTCGTGGCAGTGCCGGCGGCTGCCACTTGGTTCGAGATAGGATCTCGGCACAAAAAAGAAGAAAAAAATTCAGAAACCCTTCGAACGTTTCCTTGTTCCTTCCGCCGCCCCCAGTTATATACCGGGTGTTTATTTTTCTTTTTTATTATTCTTACAGATTTGTTTTAAAAAAAACGTGAAAACTACACTTATGCGGTTTGTGCGAGTGAGTTATACGCCCTGGGGGACATTATGGGGTAGCTAATCTTTGCGATAAGTCAGCTAATTCAATAAAATTTGTTAATTAACTTTTTAATTAGTGAAAATAGTCACATGGTTCCAAATAGTAATTTGCTGAGTGTCCTCCAAAACCAATAAATCAATATTTTTAGAAAGACTTTGAGCGCGTGATAAGCGCAGAAGTGCGCTAAAGTTACCACTCGTGGAGCAGGTACAAGGCTGGGGCTAGATAAGAGACGGAAAAATTGCGCGGGCGACCACTAGCCTTGTATCTGCTCCACGAGTGGTAACTTTAGTGCACTACTACGCTTCTCACGCGCTGATATTCTTTCTGTAAATGTCTGGTTTAGTGGTTTTCCATATCGCTCAACAAGTTTTTAATTGAAACCATATGCCTATTTTCACCAATTAAAAAGTTAATTAACGAAATTTAATTAATTACCCGACTTATCGCAAAGATCAGCCACCCACATAATGTCCCCCTGGGCGTATAACTCACTCGCACAAACCGGATAAGTGTAGCTTTCATGGTTTCTTTTTTAAACAAATCTGTAAAAATAAAAAAACACCCGGTAGATATATTGTACAAAACGCCAAAGTCAAACCTCTGACTTTTTTTTTCTTTCTGTGTTGTTTTAAAATTGTCATTTGCGACACGTTTCAGACTAAATGAATACCAGGTTTTCTTTTCTGCCAGCTTTGCATGATGGTCAATTTACCTTGTTTTTTCATACTGGCTACTGCATGTCAGGAACATCGGTGATTATGATAGAACCGAGTTGGATGGACATCTGAGAATTCAAACTCATTAGATAATACCCTGAAGGCGACACGTACTGAGTACATGTAGTGATGTAGAAGTGTGGCAGATGTAAAAACATACTTTTTTTTATTACGAGGGGCGTTCATAAAGTTCGTATTATCGGCACAAAACATTTTAAAAAAACGGAACAAAACAGGCATCAACATGAGCACCCGTCCCTTTAGTTTCCGCACAGTATAAACATCGCATGTTATAGTAGATCGGAACGCCGCTAGGGAGTCGAAAGAAAAATGGCACCGCCCGTCGGGGCCAAGCACATTCAGTTATCCGTTTCTTTCATTTGAAGGAAGCAATGCCAAGGATATTAATTCCAATCTGGGAGCGTTGTTCAGGGACAACGCCCCAGCTTATGACACTTTGGTTAAATGGCGCAGACGCTTCCAGTGTGGCCAAATAAGAAGAAAGCATTTCAAGGACGGCAACCAAGTGATTGCTGTAGTGGAGCGATTCTTGAACACTCAAAACGAGGATTTCTATAACAATGGCCCCCGGCATGTGACGCATCGCTGGAAAAAGTGGGTAACTTTTGGTGGCGAACATGTAGGGGAAGTCTCAACTCCTACTCGAATTTGATTGCTAAATCTCTATTCCTTCGTGACAATAGCACGAACTTTATGAACGCCCCTCGTATAAGCTCGACCACTGACTCGAACTAAGTATTCTTAAACCTAAAGTTAGATTGAACGGAACTATATTACCAGATGCACCACTCGCCGACAGTAACTTTGTCAAATGGCGACAACATTTCAAGATCTCTCCTCCAGGTCATACTTGAGAAAAATTAATATTTTTCGGTTAATATCGGTTAAAACCGGTTACCGGTAAATAATTTACGGTTACGGTTACGGTTACGGTTTTTATAAATTTCAAAATAGCGGTTTCGTTCCGGTTACGGTTACTGAAAAAATTTCGTTCCTAAACGGTTTCCGGTTTCGGTTACGGTTACGGTTTGAGTCCCTGATACAAAGACGTCCGTCGTTTTGTGGCACGAAGAATCAAATAAACAAATAAATAGACAAAGCTGACAAGCCGCCTACTGGGTTAATATAACATGGGCCTACATAACTTAAACGGCAAAATCATACTCACCAAGACTCTGATTATGAAAGTTGTTGACGAAGTCCGCTGATGATGCTAAAATATCATGCTGAACCAAGACAGGCGTCGTTGTTGAGGTTTGATCTACGGGAGCTCCGTTACGACCCCATGGGATTCGTTGGATTTTGAGGATATAGCCATCTTCGGTGTCAACTTTATATTCTTGCACAGGGTATCCCTTGCTCTGGATCAGTTGCCACTAGGAAAAAACTAAGACATTTAGGCTGCTGCCTTAGGTGAGAAAATTAAGATGTGAAGTCGGCAATAAATAGAGCTAAAATTGTAATTGCGTATTGCATATGTTTGGACAGAGGGAAGATTGTCATCCCAAAATAGGAATCTATTGTCTTTGCTGCAGATGAAAAACTAAGCCAGTGCAGTATCACTACTAGCCTGGGGTTTCGAAAATGCATCACGCGGTTATGTGGCACACGGCCACCGGCAGGTACGATGCACATCTATATACAAACGGGCAGGGTGGCGAATGAACCCGTGATACCTGCTTTCTTCGTCACCAGTTTTCGCTGCACGCACTTGAAACAGCGGTGTGTTAAAACACTCGCCCAAATAGCTTCCTCCCCTCCCCCCCTCCCCCCGCCAACACAAATAAAAAGCTTCTCTATATTGAAATGTGCAAAAATAAAGGCAGGACTGACACTTAAACAACCACACTAAAAAAAAAGAAATCTGGGTTATTTGGTTTTAACTTTTTCTCTGCGAGACGCGACCTTGTCGACATCTTTGCCTCCTAAACAAAATAGCCAGATAAATATTTTTTTTCTCATTATTTTTCTGAAAGTGAAGAACCACTCTTAGAACGCTACCACTCCCTTGCTTGCGTCCTAGACGGCAAGGAAAGCTCCCTTTTCACTCTTTAGAACGGAAAGTGGGGTTCATAATGTTCTAAGCGGTCATTCACCTTTAAAAAAAATAACGGAAAAATGCACGACACTTTCTATTCATTCTTATCATTCCGGAAATGACATGCCGACAAAGCCGCATCTCGCCTTGAGAAAGTTTAGAACAAATAACCGGAATTTCACTTAGAGTATATGCAATGTTCCGCGTAACATTGTGGGGCACAGCAGGTTTCATCATCGTTGCTTGCGGACTGTGCAGTATTCGCGCTAGCAGGCGGGACGACATTCGACCCGGTTGTGATCCAGATTGGCATTAACGCGCTGGCGCGTCCACTTTACGCTACACAAGTAAAGAGGACGAGCCTGCGGTGCAGCTTGGTATCGTGCGGATAATTACACACCACAGGCGTGAAAAGAGATCTAGGTAACAGGCAGTTGAATCTGCAAAAAGTGTATTTGCTTGTCGCTTGTTTGTAGAAAGCATTATATGATTGAATACATTCCGCGAGGTAACTACGATATACCTATTGCTAAATTACCCGAGGATCAAGGAGAAGGTTGAGAATGTAAATCTACGCGCCGTACGTTCCCGCGCGCAAGATGCCGTTCGTTTTAGGCTTTTCATTTAGAGCAGTTACTGCTGCCATAGCTTATGCTGCTGCAGACGGCAGCGCGTGCCGCACGTGTAACCACACTGGCACCGTGCTCTTTGCTTCTTGGGTAATTTAGAAAAAGGTACACTTCAAATTATATTCGAAAGCTGATATATTAACTACAGTTCCTAATACTTTATGGGCATTGGGCTTTGCACTTGGAAGCCACTGAGCTCTTAAAAGCTTAGTATTTCCTTTCACGTTTGTTCCCGCGAAACTCCCATTAACACGAGCTAACTAGTTGTGACTACATTGAAGATTGCTTCGTTGGTGCGGTGTTTCCTCGGTTGTATTTACAGAGTCATAGTTTAGCAGGCTTACCACATTCATTGAAACGTCAGGGTCAGATGAGCTCAAAGTGAAAAGACTGCCCAATCCTGAATAGGCCAACAGAATGGAAACCATCAAGTATAATTTGCTTGACATGACACCTAGAGCAAGTATTTTCAATGCAATATTGCCACAGATATGGCCAGACGCATTAACTTGCGAGGTATATAAGGCGCATAAACTAGCGTAAGAGTAACACCGGAGTTAGCACACGCGCCCAACTTTAACGCCGTGGCACCAATTCAATTACTGCCGATAGGTCAAAATGTAGCGGAAAAATGTACACGACGCAAAACAAAAACGCACACTGATCGCTTGCTTTCGAAGGTCCGGATGATTTCTACGAGGCGAGAGCAACTTCCGTTCCAAATAACACAAAATGCCTATAATAACATATCAGACCTATCGGGTCACCTGAAAACAAGCGTCCCACAAAATAAAAAAATGGTGCATCAAAACTGGGAGCACGTCTTTTGAAATGTTTCTTTCAATTACAGATAATCTACTATCATGGCATTGAGTCAATAAACACTTTTCTAAAAAGCGCGACCTAGAATCTTGTTATCCCCGCATAAATTGATTTCCAAATTCACTACTTAGATTCAGCAATTATATTTCATAATATTCCTTCAACACTTATTATATGCATGGCAAAATATTTGTACACTCTTTTGTTGCATATTCCAGTGACGTGTGTTAACCATCTAAACTTGCAATCATAATAATTGTCTTGCATCCACTCAGAAAAATATTCAAGATTTGTTTACGCTCTGAAAATTCAGTTTATAACGCCTGTAAGTTGAAACAATACAGTCAACCATAGAACAAAAGACATCGCGGTCGTCTGAGCTTGTTTCAACTCGCTCACGAACCCAGATATATTTCTTGTTGTTTTGTAGCACTGTGGGTAATTTTACATCCGTCAATATATGCGTTATGTACACTAAGAGCTTCCCGTCTCTTTTATAAGACCAAACCAAGTCCTTGCGCTGAATAAAAAACAACACTGAAAATTCCGTAAAAAATAAATTCAGTATGAATGTAAATGTCGTATAGTGTCCGCTTAAGTACTTTCTAATCTTAATGTAAACCCCGTCATATGTTTTGTTGGGCAGAAGTAGATTGATTTCGTTGCTTAGCGAAAACTCTTCATTTGCTATAAAACTTCAAATCTAAAAAACATTCGCCAAGCAGCCTCCAACCATTTTTCCTTTCTCTTGAAAGCGACCCGCCTAAATGTTTTCTGCCAGTTTCCTGAATATTGCACCACTGTGGTCATTGCCTGTGCAGTGTGCTACAGGCAAAATATGAGCGGTCTCTTGGACGCAGATTGAATGTTATGTATGGAAGTTTCTTAAGGTGAATGGGCGCGGACTTTAAATTACGTTTCAGGTATCCAAGTGTGCGTGATGCCTCAGCTATATTATTATCAACATGTAGTACCCAAGAAAGCGATGAGGTTAAATTTACTCCTAAGAAGATGATGTATTAATTGGGGTGCCGCCGAGTGAATATAAATACGTATCTGTAGATTTTCTCCGGGTAAACGAAACTACTTTACACTTGTCTAGGTTGAGAGGCGTAAGCCATTGTTCACACCAGGTATTAATTTGTGTTAGGTCGTCCTGCAATATGAGATAATCTGAATCATTTGTGAGTGGGCGATATATGACGCAATCATCGGCGAATAGCCTAATTTTTGAAAGGATGTCATGGGGAAGGTCGTTTATGTATATTAAGAATAGTAGTGGGGAGAGTCCTGCACCCTGTGGAACTCCTGATGCTACTTTACCAAGGGGTGATTTGTGATTATTAGCCAATGTGAACTGAACTCTTGAGGTGAGAAAATCCTGAATCCAAGCGATGATACTCGAATCATGTTCATGTTCAGTGTGATTCATATATTGCTTTCTAAATTGTTTTAGATTTAATAACAAAATACCATGCACTTAAATAATGGACAACCGGTAAACAATATATTATCTAGGGTGTTTGAATTTAATTCGATCCTTTTTTTTAATAGGCGGTGTTAGACGAGTTCTGTTCTCACGCTGTTTTATCAAGCTCGGAGGACTTGATATGAGGAGATAATCGTCAGGGTAAAAAGACTAATTAACTAAAATATTTTAATTAACATTTAAAGCATTTGTATTATAGGTCATGTAGGAATTGCAGTATTGACGGCAATTACCCTTAAGTCAGGGTCAGAGTGCTTATACATCATTAAATAAAACAGTCTGCCGACATCAGTCACCGCGATTTCCGTGATTCAAATGTCCTGTGCCCAGTTTCTCTTTGAACTCGTTCCCATGCGTTAATCAAAGCACGGATCTCGTAGTGGCTTGCGTTCGAATCTGTTTGCAAGCAGTCTTTTGTAAAATGTATAATCACTGTGACCAAGGCTTTAGAGGCCAGACCACCTTAGAGAATTTGCGAAAAGGTAATGTCTTTTTTTATATATTAAGTAATCAATTTCTCGTTTTTCTCGCGCCATTAAAAAACAGCGCTAAAAAAGAGCATAGCAAATCTTGCCCACAATGATGCTTGGAAGGTGATGTCGATGTTTCAACCTTGTCGTTACTATCAGAGCAGCGTGCGTTTGGTAGGTGCGGCGACGACACGTGACAACGTTACGTAAAGGACTAAGACACTCTTCCAACCGTCATTTTGGTCACGGTTTGATTAACACCACCTAGACTGACAAAGGCCTCTGCAATACGTCCTCTCCACATTGCGTGACGTCAACCAATGTGTCTGGCTTCTCCGGTCCTCTCGACTCGGCTCGACAAATCCGAGCCGCTGGGTAAGTTGCTAGCCTGCTGGCCCACGCGGTTCGCCCCTCGTCAAAAATGTCGTCAAATTTGTCGAATACGTTGTCCTCAAAGGTACAAGGTATTTAATATGTACAAAAAGCTTAGAACGTCCAAATCGTTGCGTGTTTCGAGGGTGCTCGTCGTCGTCTTTCCCTTAGTGAGCTCTCGTTCTCAGCAGGATTCTAACACTAGACCCAAACCAGGTAAGGTTTAGCCATTCATGAAAGACATGTGAAAATACCGTCACACACAAAATTACGTACAACTAAACAGTAGCGTATAGTTGTCAAGACAAATTACCGTCTGCAAATCCAACAAAATCGAGGCCTACTGAAACCGTTTCCTACCGTCTCGAATTCCTTTCTATGCAGGTATATAGAGGCCCACGCTTCTTGCACGTCTCTTCCACATCACAGTACACATCACAGCAAACACTGTTACGTACGAATCATCCCTGATTCTGTCAGAAATAACTTCAAACTGTAAACGAAATTCGACGAAACGCACTACGCCATAATCTCCACCGCCATCGCAAAGCGACTAAAATGTAGAGATGCAAGGCGGCCGGGCCCATAGTGTGATGTCATAGGAAGAGCGGAGAGGCCCTCAAGTCTAGGCGGTGTTGGCTTGATGCACTCTTTTTGCGCGCATTTTTTTAAAAACGGGCGAACAAAATGCGATTTATTGATTAATATCAGTAAAACCATTAACTTTTCGGAAATCCTTTAAATTGATCTGGCCTTGAATTGTAATTTCCTTCAATGCTGCAATTCCTACATGACCCTTAAAACTAGTAATTAAAAAGTTAAATAACGATATTTAGCTAATCAGTCAACTTAGCATGAAGATTATTTCCTCACCTAATGTCCGCCGAGCCTGATAAATACAGGGTGAAAAACGGCAGTCGTCAAACTCTCAACCCCTTTTTTTAATCTTTTTGAATTAAAATCAAACTTCCTGTATATTTTTGTAATGCTTGGAATATAATAATCTAGTAAAAGTGGTAACAAATAGATCACGAATTAAATCATGATTTATATTATTTTGATTTTTATTCGCCACCCTGAAGGGCAGCGTGTGCGTGCACAGCTTGGATTGCCGATTAAGGTGGCAATCCAAGCCATATATTTTGTCTGCACATTTCAGAAAGTTGCTACCAAGTATTAATTGGAAACGTTGTTTGTTCAGATTGGAGGGAATACCGTCCTGTTCTGTTGGCTAGACTCTAGATGCCGAGTATTTGCGGTCCCAGTAAAATCAACATGTCACGTAGCAGCAGCGTCGAGAAGCTCCAAAAGTCGTCCTTTCGTGACGACAGTGTACTCTTGCTGCTTGGTTCTCGTCAAAAACATAGTTTCACGCTCTTATTACTTAAAGTCAACTAAACAATCACTGTTCAGCGATGCCACAACAAATAAGGGATGAACAAGAACGTTAGCTTAATGGTGAGCAATATCCTTCATCCGTAAGATGAAAAGCAATATACCGCAACATGTGGTCCTATCCTAACCTTTAATGCGCAAGAGACGTCACGCCTCCACTTGGGGAGCTTAAAATAGCATCAGTTTTATTTTAAATTGTATACCTAAGAAGTTGCAATTAAGTATGCAGAACTAGGTGAGCCCGTCTATAAATTGGCGATATAAGTGCCTCCAATGAATATAAGGTAAATGCTATAGTTCACTGGTGAAGTCGAGCGGATTGAACATGAATACATAAAATTGAAAGAATAAAACACGGAGGACAAGCACAGTTTACTGGTGAAGGCGAGCGGGTTGATCATGAATACATAAAATTTAAAGAATAAAACACGGAGGACAAGCGAAGTAGTTGTCCTGTGCTTGTCCTCCGTGTTATATTCTTTCAATTGTATGTATGCTATAGTTTACTATCTGCTTTGTTTTTATCTGTTCCTAAAAACATTTGTTTAGGCGTCATAAGTCTTTTATAAGGCTATCAAGTATTTTTTAGTTCTTGTGCAATAGAAGAGGTGTTCAGCTGCCTTCCCCCTCCTCTCCCTCCTTCTTGATACACTTAGTAGAACGTCGTGCGGGGCACAGAACCGTAGAGCGAAAGAGCGTTAACATTTGGCTAAGCTCTGACTCTATCTTGGTTTTGTTAACTAAATGGAATCTAATATTTAATAACGTAGAGTTATGAGGATCAAAGCTATCATGTCTACAGTCAGGTAGGTGTAAATAAGTTTTGCATCCTTCTAAAAATACAAACGCGATAAGATAAATTTGTGGGCGGGACTGTCTTTAATCCTTCCCGGGGCGTGCTTCTATCAACAAGGAACTAGGAAACCACGAACCGGAGCAAGGAACGTACGCGGTTTGCAAATAGTAAAAGGTTAAAGATCGGTCTTTTAGGACTTCATGCTGCCAGGGCATTATTACTTTGTGACTTTGCTTGGAATTTATGTTTGTCGGTGCGGGCGTTACACAGAGACGTATGCAGAGGTAAAAGCGAAGGACATAGATAACATATGGGCAACTTGCTTCATAAACATACCTTTACCCGCATGTATAGCGCACTCAATTCCTCTACTGTTATATTTGTTTCCCTCATATCATGTCTTTTTCAGGTAACCAAGGACACCGTGTTCCTGATCTCGTTATCTTGTTTTGTACGCAGTAAAGATGCAACGTATGAAGGCAGTCAAGCGAAGACAACTTCACGGTAAAGCAAGAGAGGCGGCCACTTTGATCCCTCTCAGGATTCATTGGCTGTCAGCCACTCCAAGCAACCAATGGCTACGCTCCATTCTTGCAAGCAGCTGTTAAATGCGAACACTGACAATGTCACACATTACGGCCCATGTCTCCTCCACAGTCTTAAATAGAGAGACGTTTTGGGAGCGAATGTGTCTCGGAAAGAACTGTGTCCCTACATGACTCACAACTATGAAGAGTGAAGCATTACAACCGGTGCTTTTCACTTTTTTGGCTTCTGCAATATCTACTGGTGTCGGCAGTCTTCTTTCATTTGATCCCGATGTGTCGAAGAACGTAGTAAGTAGTGAACTTGCTAGTTATATTTATATTCTCAGTAAATTGAACAAAAAGTTTACTGATTTACCGTTATATATTACATTTACATATTATGTGTGGTGAATGCATAAACGTATTTTAAAAAGGTATTTTTCACTATGACTGCACGTTTCAGCTAAACAAATGCTCTAATTCCTAATTTCGTTTTACCAGTGTTACGTAATTTTTTTATCAATATCTATTGCGTTGCGCTGCCTATAAGGACAGACGTATAGTCATTGTCGTGGGCTGAAAGACAATACTTCATTGAAAACTGGCACTTAAGCCGTTAAGTGACAGTTACTGATTTCGATGCAGCTCCTGTTACTGTCAGCAGTCCCAAGGATTGTTGATTTTTTTATTTATTTTCGTTGTCGGACCTTCGAAATCATCTTTCAAGTCGGAACTAATCTGGAGCAAAGGATATCCTGTCGAAGAGTACAACGTGATTACCACCGACGGCTATATCCTGAGCATACAGCGAATTCCACGGGGACGAAATGAAGTCTTTCGCAATAACTCTTCGGCCAAGGTTCCCGTCTTTCTCGTGCACGGTCTCTTCGGCTCATCGGCAGATTTTGTTGTGAACTTCGAAAAACAGAGCCTAGGTAAGCGCTCTTCAGAACTCCTTAAACTCCTCTCTGCCGCGTCAATTTTGTGCTTTATTGCGAAAAAAAAAATTATTGGAAGTTCTCTGGACCATTGTATGATAAATTATTCCCAGATGCCAATCAAAGCTCAGTGTTCTTACAACTTTAAAAAAAATGATAAATCTGTTTTGGATGGGCGTGTTATAAAATATACTTGTTTGTTCTTCTAAAAAAATATTTATAAGCAAAATAGAAAACCCAGCTTGTAAAAAGGTGCGAGTGCACGCTGAGTAACAGAAATAAATTATAGGTTTTGAATCCCCCAAAACAAACACCATAAATGTAGGTTGATGCAAAATGTTGGGAAAAAAATGAAAAAATAAATGTGGAAAAAGACGCTCTGCAAAACCTCTATGACATAATTTAGCAGCCTTCCAGAAGCAAGTGACAACCCTCCTTGAAGAGACGAGCCCATTTAGTTATACCGAGCGATGATCAATCTTCGATATTCACCACCTATTGGGTAGATTTCCAAACTTTTATCTTTTGTTTTACAATGCTGACCGAAAGCATGAAACTGTTCACTTCATAAACGCGGGCGTCATCCATGCGAAAATTGGAACCGGCAATCGGCTTGTCTTTTTCTTTTCGCACAAAATGCTTTGAATCTATCGTCGCTTTGAATTGACCAATTGGTGGCAAGTCGATTCTTGCTATTTTAGTTCTTGAACACTGATAGGGCGATCGCTTTATTTCTTTTTCTAAATATAAAATCTACATGTATACATAAAAAGTATCAATAAGAAGGCCCACTAAAATAACTAAAAATTGCACTCTGCTTCGTGTCATTCCAAGAATTCGATACCATTGCAAATTCTGATACATAGGTCAATCGTTTTGTTTACTTCAATAACCGCGGAGGCGAGATAACTTTATTCGTATTGACGCGGGAAACCTAAATAATAGGGACTTTTATTAAATCGTTACCATGTTCCGTGTATCGCATTACCGGAGCCTTTGAAGCATGTTTTCAAGCGCGTGCCCGTGTAATACCGTGACCGCGAGGCGCGCGCTTAAAAGCATCCTTCAAAGGCTTCGGTTGTGCGGTAGGCGGAGCACCACAACGGTTTGATAAAAGTCCCCAATGTTTCTCAAGTTATATACCGAATGCAGGCTTTCTGCTTGCCGATGCCGGGTTCGACGTGTGGCTCGGAAATTATCGGGGCAACACCTACACAAGCCATGTGAGCCTGAGCCGTGACAAGAAACCCTTTTGGAGTTTCAGGTGAGCCAATTAGGCCGTAATTCGCGCACTCTCGAACAGAGTAATGAAAAAAGAAATGATTGAAACTATACAGGCAAGCTAATAAACATTCAAAATTAAAAAAAAAAAACGAGACCGGGTTTTTACGGTGTTTGCTTAGTAAGGTTGCCTATTTCGGCCACCAGACTTCGGGGTATGTTGAAAGGGGTCTAGAGGAATATACACATCTCTTCATCTAAGACATCCCGAAAAATATACAGCTAGACGCACAATTGAAACAGGTAAAAAACGCTTCAATATTTACACCGTGACACCGATTACGTATTGTTTTCGACTGTATAAAGCTCACCTGATAGGAAAAGTATCTTCACCGTACCGTTCTTCTTTAGCGCAGACCAAATCATTTCCTTTGACATCCCGGCAATGATAAACACCATATTGAAAATATCGGGGCAGCAGAAGATGCAGTACATTGGCTGGTCTCAAGGAACACAGGTTTTGTTTGGCCTGCTTTCTGAGAAACCGGAATACAACGATAAGGTATAATATTTTTTATATAGTATTTTGGGCCAATAAAATTCAACATTTTCTAAACAAATACAGGATAATGATTACCAAACATTATAGTGGATATTTCTATCCGTATTCTTGAAATGGAAAAAGAGCGTGACTTTTTGATTATTATCAAAGTTACTTTCACAAATAAAGACATGCTTGTGCCATATCTATTGAACTAATGTATCGTTTTCTTATTGTTTTTTTAGTGTGCCTTATGAGCTTCAAATATCATTCTTTCTTTTGTTTTACAGAAGGCGTTCGGGCCTCGTCATTTGAGAGTAAACAAATCTTTAGATATTTGTCTTTCTTTTTCAGCACATTACATCAAACATTTCCATCTTACATTATGTTTGGCAGCCAACAAAATTATTAAAAATAATATTCACTCAAGAGGACACTCTCATAAAATTAAAAAAACTAAATTTAAATGTAACCAAGGTTTGATATGAACTTTAATTCATCTCGCTATCTTAACATTGGATGTGCCCCAGTTGTTAGAATTAATTCAGCTTCATGTTCCAGGTCATCTGGATAGATTTTGATTCACATTTAATCTAATATATTTGCCGGTAAGAACTAGTGCCTCTTTTCCGGTTACTGTATTACAGTATAGGAACAAATGTATTCCTCTATATTTGTATCTCTGATACGTTTAGAAGAAAATTTTGTTTCATTTTTGCAAATTATTGATATTATCCTGCTGTCACGTAAGGTTATAATATCCTACTACGTAGAGATTTATATAGCATTAGTTGTAGTAGTGTTAGTAGTAATAGTAGCCCCAGGAACAAATAATATTGCATTTTTTCCCAGTTAGTTTACTACGTGATGAATTGTCTCATTTGGCACCTTCTTTGTAGACCCTAAATAACCTATATTGCTAATTTTTTTAATTTAGATAACTCTGTTTACTGCAATGGCGCCGATTGCATTCCTTGAAAACTTCAGAGGACCCGCAAGGCTTTTTCTGCCATTTGCAGATATAGTTGCGGTAAGTGTACATCGTCTTTAAAGTTCAACTTGCGTTAAATAATTCAAACTACTCGGAAAGAGGATGACACACGTACTGTATTCAGTCATATTGAGCAGACGAAAGACATTGCAAAGGAAGTGAAGAATGGCTGATTTTTTTTATTACCTTCAACGATCTTGTTTAGACAAAAACAATTCGCTTCAAGTGTTTGGCAGGTCTACAATAATATATCTGTTAACAGACACACGAAAGAAAGTATAAGCAAACATTGCAGTGGTCAGATATTACCTTAATCATTCTTATGAATAAGCATGTAGGAATCATTTGAACTGAATAAAAGAACACGCCTTATTGGTAAATATCGCGTAACCTATAAATACTCTACCTAAAAGTCAATTCGCAGATTAGAGTTCTTTAAATCTACGCATAATATTTTTTGCGTGACTCGCACAGTCACTTGGTTTTAAGATATGCTAACTGTGCATAGTCTCCTTTATGAAGACGTTTTTAAAACTTTTCCATTTATTGAAGCAACCGAAGCCTAGAGTAAAACAAAAACTCGGGCTTGCTAGCCTTGCCATTGCTTATGAGCTCACATACCTATTTCGAACAAACGTATAAGGGTTGTCAAAAGCTCACCAACGGCGCTGCCCAAGTTTCTAGGTCACCTAACCTCAGTACACTGTGAAGTGGTGTGGTGATAAAAAATTAATTGGCCATTCGTACCTTCTCAGGCAACTTTGTTTTGACTTTTGAAGCTTTAAACAAACCTTCCAATGAGGGTTCCTTCTCCCCTTGGAAAAAATATTGATTGACTGATTGACTGATTGATTGATCGATAAAACAATTTTAACAATGATCACTTAATTTCCAAAGTCCGCGATTTTTCGTATCTTTTAAAATGCGGCACTTTGAATAGTAGCACTTTGAAATACAGACCTTAAAGACGCTCTTACGGCCTTGGCTTTGCAGCCGATGCTAAACTTCATTGGACATGGAGCACTTCTTCCTAGCAGCTCCGTGACAAAAGAACTCGCTAAGCTGCTCTGCAGCAACATTTTAACAGGACTGGTCTGCGAAACAGGCGTGTTTCTCATCGCCGACGTGGATTCTAAAGAACTGAACAAGGTAAGTAAACATGCACATCTCAAGTCGTTATGTTTTGCATACTTCTCGTCAATGAGTGGTAATAATTAAACAAACACGCAAGGGTACAAAAGCCTAATGAGCAAACAGGATAAAGGGCGACCACTGCACCGTTTTATTTTTAAAACAACTGACAGTTCCTTATATTCATTTGAATAAGGGCTGTCTTTAAATATATCTAGATAAAAGTTGTTTTTTTTTTATGCCGGGGATGTTTATTTAATTCGACTTGTATTTGAGGTTTAATTTGTGTTTTCTGTCACGTAAATCCGATTTTTTTTGTTATTATCACCCCGATTGGAAGTAAATTTACCTACCTGTAGGCCCGCTTAGGTGGGCACCACCTAGGAGGATTTTGAAACTCAAAAAGTAAAAGACATGTTGGTAAATACGCCAACAAAACACAGTGACAGAGAAAGAAGTACACAGGAAAAGGCGTAAATTGCAACAGAACTTTACTGAATGAAATATATAAAAAGAAGAATAAACCCATACATGCGCAAAAATGATGGACTTTCGTTGATCACCTGGAAAGCCTTCCGTCACTGTTGAGTGACCAATAAAATCCTGCTCCTTATCGAACATGATAAGGGCACATGGCACATTCGTGCCATGGGCCCTTATCATGAATGCCTCATGTATCTCGCGTTCAAATTATGTTATGAATTTTCCCACAATCTTGGTACTATTGAACGCGGCCTTACACTCACACCTATCACAATGTAGAGCCAAGTGTCCAGACAGGATTGCCTGGTGGCGGCGGAGTGTTCTTTGATTCTATCCTTATTGCACCTTACCGTCTGGCCAACCAGGTTTTACAGTTGGTCAATGAAAGTCCATCATCCTGGCGCATGCGAGGTTTTATTCTTTTTTTATATGTTTCCTACAGTAAAGTTCAGTTGCAAGTTATGCCTCGTCTTGTGTACTTCTTTCTCCGTCCCTGTGTTGTTGTTGTTGTTGTTTTTTGGCGTATTTACCACGATGCATAAGTACCAACAATCCCAACTCGCAGTGCTAATAATAAGACATATATTGTTATGTATAAACAAAATACTGGGGGCGTACGTGCGAAACCAAAGAAAGGCACCTGACACACCCCAGCAAAGGACTGAGGATTAGTTCGGAATTTCGGATCACTTGGGAGGTCCAACCGAAATATCAACTACATGACACCTTCTCCTCAAAAAGCCTCTGCCAGATTGCAGGCACCGCGGTCGTGATTCGAGCATTGAAACCGGAGATCGTTAGACCAAATCTGGGTATTGGGGTAGTTTTGCTAAGCAGTATTGCTGATGCTTTTTTTTTGTGACAGAGCATATTACGTTTGGGCATGTGAATTGTTATGAATTTTTTTTCTTTTTCATATTGATGGGAATGTTATCGTTACACTTTGTTTCGAGAACACTATTACAATTTGTTCAGTGATTCAAGCTGAACAGGATAGTTAGCTTCATGTATGACATAATATAGCCCTGCATCGAGGCGTGCAACCTTAAAGGTTTTATGAGAACAGCACAAACAATATAAAAATCGCCAGAGGTATTTCAGTTATTCACAAATAAGACTGAACGAAAATAAAAACAAGCAATGTAAAAGGTACATGGTGCAGTCCAAATAGTGCATTGTGGGGGAATGCTGTATTTATAGTATTCAAAGCAATATATTCTGCTTTAAGCATTTTTTTTCTTTTTCTCTAAGAACTTACACGAGCTGTAAGAGATCGGTGCCTCGTCTTGCCCTTTTTGCGCTGGCCCTTTTTTCTGACCTTTTCCGAAATAAATCAAAAGACATATATTGTTTTGAAAGTAAAGAATATATACACATTGGCATAAAAAATAAGAGTATTTAATTCCCAACATTTTTTTACAAACAAATATTTTTTACTTTTTTGCTTTGTTATTGGAGCCAGTTGGTTTGTTTATGCTAAGCGGCTCAAGAAAAGAAAACCGTCTTGGTAATAATATTCCAACAATTATAGCATATTTTTATTCCTATTAAAATCCCCCTACCTCGGTTGTTAGGAACGTATGCCATATGGAGCAACTTTCAACCTGTTACATACTGAAACGCGACTTCAGTGAAAGCGCAGCTTTCATTGAGCACTCTAAATAAAGCCCGTGCGTTTACTTTCCCGCACAACACTCGGAGAGCCAATCACCGCAACTTACGGAGGCAGCTCAGCGGTTGACGATGCCGAAATATATGTTTAGACCAAAAACGCAGTCCGAGTTGCGACATTAAGAAATGCAAGTGTGACGTTTTGCATTGCTTCATGTCAACAACTCGGACTGCGTTTTTTGGTCTAAACATGTTTCGGCAACGTCATTCGCTGAGCTGCCTCCTAAGTTGCAATGATTGGCTCTCCAAGTATTTTGCGGGAATGTAGATGCACGGGCTTTTCCTAAAGTGAGCAACCCTTTTACTGTTGGCTTGAGCGCAAAATGAAGTCAAGGTCTCACATTTTGACTCACACTTAGTGTTTTTTTTAATAACACACTCGTAACAATTTCATTCCCAATAGATATATTTTATCACTGATGCCCCAGACAGGGCGGCTCGAAGACCTTTATCAGACATATGCTTTTAGTACAACACCTGGGTAGCAAAGGTTCTCTCGGTGATAATCCATGTTATGAAAATAGATCATAACATGTAATAATCAGAACTGCCTTCATGTTTCACTCCAGACCTAAGGCTTTTCTTTCCTTTCGAAGATTCGTTCCGCTGCTTATCTCTTAAGTAGCATGCGCCAATGTTTTGCAAAGGATATAAAACTCTGACGGTTCTGGCGTTAGCGTGAAAATTAGACGATTAAAATAGATAATCAACTGGTAAAAACCTGTTGGCTTTGCAACTTTTAGCATTTGAGGAAGCATGCTCTCGGCTGCCCAGAAAAGGGCATTTCTGAAACAGCATTCAGAGGGGTTAATTATTCTTATACCGCTGAATCTCTGCACTGCAGGGATGAAGCACCTTGCGTGTGTGTGTGTGTGTGGGGAGGGGGGGAGTAGTTTTAGAACATCACAAAAGTGTTCAATAAAAAAGATATTGTTTTTAGAAATTGAATGAAATATAAGGCATCACTCAGAGTTTTATATCACGCTGCCACACTTATTTTCTATGTAATATTGCGTATATTGTCCTATACCTCATTTTGGAAGAAGTTAGACATTATTAAAATTTGTGCGCCATTACTAATTCTAGTATGCTCTTTGTGATTGAAGAGTCGATTGCCAGTGTATCTGAGTCACACACCTTCTGGAACTTCGGTGAACAACCTGTACGGGCTGGCGCAGGTAAGCATATCTCACCAAGAACCAAGTTTTTTTTTCCGTCTTTATTTTGTTTGAAAAATATAAAACCATATCTCAAGCTGTGATGACATCAAGTTATACCATTATTTTATGTCAGTTTACAAAGAAATTCCTACATAAAAAGATATGCAATATTTTAGGTGACTGCAATTACAACAAACCCTGAACGTAGTCAAATTATTCCAGAATTACGATATCATTTACAGTAATACTAGTATAAACCATTCTTGGAGCACCAAAGGATCACTGAAGAACGCTTATTAAGGCAGGTTCAAAACAACGGTGGCATCCTTTTTTGTTCATGCTAGCCAATAACACAACCGCTCCAACAGTGCTTTAGTGGTGTTAGGAAATAGAGATACAGAGGCTTCAGCTTTTTCTATTTGTGACACAGTGCTCAAACTTATAGATGCGTCGGGTGAGGTGATAGCCGAAATTTATATAGTGGCATTTATTTTATATTATTCCTCACTTCTCCATTTAAACATTCTTCATGTACTCTCTTGAATGTGGCGCACTACCCTCTAAAACTGGCATTTTCTCCGAATGTTTCACATAGGAGGGTCAAGCGACCTGTAATTTGAAATGAAGGACTGCTGACTCCCCTTCAGTTAATTGTGAAACACTTGTGACGGCCAAGATAATGCCGCTATTTCATTAAGTTATGATAACTACTCGCTCAATTAATTATTACCATGATATTAAGCGGGTTTTATGGTGCTTGTGAAACTCCTCTTAGACATGAATTGCAATGCGTAGTAGCGTAAGTTTGATTTTCAGTGAAAGGTCTAACAATTATGAGGATATATTCCAAGCACGCGATGAAACTGAAGGTTATGGTTATATTGTAGTAATGTACGATACGTGACCAAGTCTAAATGTGTGTTCTCTCCTTCTTAAAAAGTCATGTCTTTATTGTTCGCCTTGGCGTTACAGAATGCAAAATGTGGATGCTTTCAGAAGTTTGATTACGGGGAATCCCAGAACATGCAAGTATATGGACAGGTATGAGTACTGGTTAGGATTCTTCAAAAATATTACGGACTAAACAAATATAAAACATACCTTCTCCCAAATCTCGATTAATTATCGCTCACACTTAAGTATTAGTCACAAGTATAACGTACGGCTGCCACGCCAAATCCCGTTGTGTCAGGTACTGTGTCAAATTAAAGTAATAATTTTATTGCCATTATGTGAAAAAATTGACTTAAGGCCAAAAACGTGTCCAGGTAAACAGGGCAGGTGATTAAAAAAGGGAAAGCATGTATACCTGCAGGTTTCTTCCATTAGCACCATTAGCAGAGGGCGTGCTTTGTACGGAATGTGAAATATTGTGAAGACGTAAGGGGAACTCCGGCTACATGTAGATCAGTTTTGCTTCAGCGCTCCTCTTTTATAAACTCTTCTTAGTAGTGGACTCGGGAACGCACATGTGACGCAGTACTGTGTGACAAATGTCGAAAATATACGCGTCGTAAAAGTAGAAGGTAGTTATTATTAACAAGGTACTATTTACTGAATGATTGGGAGAGGAGCATCGTCTTTTAATTTTTTGAAATTTCGCTTTAAACATTTTTCTGCATATTTTTACTGCCTTGAGGCCTTAAATCTAATAACATCACCCCATAGTGTTACTATGGTTAAGCAGAGTCTTTATATACAGCAGAGACACAATTAACTGTCGCACAATAAAAACAACCCCTTCACGATTGCAACGTAGCATTGAGGACACTAGGCAATTGTCCTGTTATATTTTCTCATTGTGAAGGGATTCAAAACACAAAAGTACATATATATATACACGACTTCACCCATAGTCTAGGTAAGTATGTACGCCAAAACACACACCAAAAAATAACGCAGATATTATTAAGATCTATACCTTACTTCAAGTATTCCGTGCGGCGTTGAGAAAACCACAGGACAGAGAGCAGTCCATGGCTTGCAAGTATACAAACGCGAACACTCGCACTAGAAACGCAAGACCATGGCGCAGTCACTGCGCTTGACTGGTTAGCCGATAGTAGCACAATCCCATAAGGATGGCTAACGCCGTGGCATCACTATTTTCGCTTTGCTTGATTGGTCCCATCAGAGTCGTATTTATCGAGAGAGTTTGGTGGATGGGTGCAGTTTGTGACCCGCAAAAGAGCGCTAAAACAAGCCGACTTCGCGATGACAAACGATGGAGATCGGTTTTCGTTTCGTCTATCCGCGCTGAGCAAGCCCACTTGATATCTAGGAAACAAGTTGCGTTATAAAAACATCTCTCGTTCATCGGTACTCTCTTATGCTTTTAACCGATCAGTCCATTAAGAGACCACTCACGTTTTATCGATATTCAATTATAAAACTTACAAATAAGCTTTTTTTCAACAAAAACTTGCTTTCTTACTGAAAAAAAAAATAACGCAAGGCAATTAAGAACACCAGTTCGCCGTTTCAGCATGGCGAACGTTTTCTGCGGTCTTGAATTGTGGCGCTGGTGGGAATACAGAAAAGTAAAATTTTAGGTAAAAAAGCGAATGAAAGACGGTAATATTTTTCAAGAACTTTGCAAATAGGGAAGTGTGAGCAACTCATTCTGTGAAAAGAGCCAAAGCCGCCTACGTTAACTAGAGACCCTTTCATTTCGATGAAACGTCACAGCAGGCAGGGAGTGGCTAATCCTGATTGGGTGATGAATTAGTGAAAGATTGTGGCGGGAAAAACGTTTGATTGCCATATTTCTGGTCATGGTTGCTAGACAGCAAGTTCAAAAGAATGCTAAACTTTCCCAGTATTCACTCTCTCTCGCGTGAGTCGAAACGTGGTGGCGACAGTGTGCAAAAAGCCTTCTAACACTTCCGGTTCTGAACAAAACGGCGGGTTTCGAAGTATTTGTGAAATCAAATATACAACTAGACTGCGGGTTTTGTAGTACTTTCGAGATTAAATCTACACGTTATTTTCGGGAAATTGTCGCTTATGCCACACTTACACACAATTAACTGTTATTGTGAAATAATGGTGCGTAAAAATGTAATATACCCGCACCGGAAGCGTACGAGCACTAGCGAAAAGATGGTGCCACTGAGTTTGTGCCAAACAATAAAGGGCGAATAGAAATCTCTGATCCCCATTGGCCCATAGTGTCGGTTGTACTCTAACCTATAGTGAGAAAAGTATAGCCTATAGCTTTACAAAGTGCTTTACGTGAACGACTGCTCGTGTAAACAGAACAAGCAGCAGAACAGAGCTTTCGCGTTTTTGCCGCTATAATAGTACTGCGAGCAACTTTTGAGATGGAGCAGAAATGTTGTACACCCATATTGTCTCACAGCTTTAGAAAAAAATATTCAAGGTGCACATACATTTGAAATAAAAGTATTTAGTCACATGATGCATATGAAAATACTGTTGGGCTACTTGGTTCGTGATGCTCAGGAAACTTGTTTTAGTGAAAACCGGCACGACGAACGGGACACAGACGAACGCTTGCCTCTGTCCCCTTCTGCGTGTTCGTCTATTTGTTATTGCAAGTGTGCTGAGCATGACTGATATATTCGCTTATATCATCTGCTTTTAGCTTGCTCCTACAAGTTTTGTACTCTCTTCGTGGATATAGTTTCCTAAAATTATTTAATCGAAAACATTGTTTAATTAGAAAATTATTTCAATATAAAAAAATACCAAGCATATACTCGACGTGACAAATATTCATTCTTGTTTGACGAGAATAGGCTGTTCATCTAATGAATAAATAAATATTGGTGGCTCCTTGTTTCCTAACACCTGACTTTACAGGTAAACCCTCCGCTGTATGATCTATCAAAGGTAAAAATTCCTGTGGCACTTTATTGGAGCAAGGGTGACTGGTGGGCGGACGAAAAGGACGTTGAGCGTTTACGATGGAGCCTAAAACATGTGGTGGCCTACAACCAAGTGTCCGATGAAGACTTCACTCACCTAGACTTTGCCTGGGGTATTAGGGCTACATCAGTACTCTACAGGAAGATGATGCGTCTGATGCGCAGCTACGTCACAACTTGAACGCTTAACGTAGAAAACGGGTCCCTCAAGCTCTATGCTTATAACCTCTTGGATGACAAAAACAAAATATTAAACGCTCGGAAATCTGTAAATAAATAAAAAAACTTAGAGCAATGTTTTTAGGACTTTTTTTTTAACAACCACACAGAACAACATGCGTTTCGTCACCAACAGAGGTGAAGGCGACCCCTGAAGAACGAGCGGAAAACATACATCGTCAAAAGCAACAGCAGTATTGCTGCTGCTTTTGACGTATTGCTCTCCTTTGGTAAAAAGAAATACTACCAAAAATACACAACTTTTCTACGTCAAAAAAAAACTTAAATGTATATTTTTAGTCTACTTTTATAATCTCGAGTTTATATCTGATATATTTTAGAGTACTTCTTGTTTTAGCGGAGCGGTCCGCACATCGACAGGGCATGGAGGCTAAAGTCTGCTATACTGATCGTATGTTGAATGTAGTTCCACGGAACTGAAGCCGTAACTTACGAATTCTCGCGAAGTGTCTCATAAGGGTACACAATTAGTACCCTCTAGTGTATTGTAACTGTCAGCTGCACGCAGAGAACGTCCATCTCAGGAAGATCTGACCGAGCTGCACAAGTGCACGAGGTATCCCCAAGCTCCTGGCATCAGCTGTGTTAAGGTGATTCCAAGTCAGTTCATGCAATGATGGTCCGGGTCATAATTTAGATATTTTTGTAAAACTTTTTTGTGTAAGCCATGTTCTTGGGATTAATATTCAGCTATATATGAACGGGGGAGAAGGAAGAATGAGAAACAGGGCGGCGCGTCTCCCGCGTCGCTCTGTTTTTTCGACTGGCAGCGACCGGTTACTATCAGCCCTGCGACCTCCAGCTCTCCTGACAATTTCTGAAAGTCACTCAGAACCACCTCTGGTGAGCAGGACAACCTTTAGTTGCCCACAGCCTCGTCTTTCGGTTAACCGCGGGGCGGGGTGTTGTTAAGCCTAAAGTGCACGGTCAAGATGGCCTCTCAGCAGCCATCTTCTAGCCCTCCGGCAGAGGCGCTGCCATCACATCATTCAGTGGAAAGCAGGGATGACCTGGACCTTTCGCCGCGGGCACTGTGGTAGCCATGGACGTCAGCGCTACTAAACCGGAACATGCCCTGCCCGCGCTCGAATTCCCTAGCACCTCAACACACAGTGCCTGGCACCGGTCCCGCGACCACAGCCACAGCTGCTAGCCCGCCTTCAGTTGCAAGCACTGACTGGAGCACCCATCTTATGGCCGCAGCCGATGACGCGGGAAATCCGTGGCTCTCGACGTCTCGTAAACGCCGCCGTCAGGCACCTTCGGGGACAACTACCTCAGCCTGCGTCGCCTCCTACCAAAGAGTTCGGTAGACCCCCTCCGCAGTCCCCCGTGGGGAACGACGTACCGTGATTCTGCGCCCATCGCACGGGATCAGCGTGGCGTCACTCTCACACTCGCTCATCCAAAAATGCGTCGTAGAAGTGGCAGGATCTTTGTCGCAGAAATGCCGAATACGGATACAGACTGGGGCCAATCTTATCGCGGTCGACACCTGGAAATCGGAAATAATTCCCAAGTTACTGGAAATTACACAGATAAATTTTGGCACTAACAAGATGGTCCATTTCCGACCATACGAACCCCTGCGCGAGGGATGGCGTCGTGGCGTCTTCCATAGAGCCGACCCATCAGACTCGCCCGAGGACTTCTTGGTAGAACTATCATGCCCCATGCACAAAATCCTGGCAGCCAGACAGATGGATGGCGTAGGGAAGACAGTCATGATCACCGTTGATGGTTCCACACTTCCCAAGGGAGTGCTATATCGCCTCCGCCTTAAAAAAGTGTTCCCCTTCCAAGTGAGGGCCATCCTATGCACTCGCTGCCATCAACTGGGCCACCAGCATGATGTGTGTCCAGCAGCGCAGGCCGTTTGTGCCTGCGGAAGACCACCAGACCGCCACGAGATAGATGGGTGTCACGAGCCCCATCAATGTGTGTTATGTGGAGGCTCTCACCTTGCGACTGACGGCACCTGTCCTAAGGTGAAACAGGCTACAGCGCAACGCCGCAAGCGGTGGGCTCCTCCGCCACATCGCAAAGCGCGACAACAACGGAGAACGCTGCAAGCCAAGCCCCCTCCACCTCCCTTTGCCAAAGATCACGGGCATTTAGAGACTAAATGGCCACCACTAAGACCAGTGTCGCCAAGAAAGCCGCCACACGAGACTACAACCCCCCCACGCGCCCAAGCATGGTCGCGGCCACCAGTCTCACGGAGTGTTCAAGTCATGCCCAGACGCATCCCTCCGCCGAGGCCACCACCGCCATCGCCAGAATCCATCGCGAGGGCAAGAGCTGACACTACACGTTCTCAACAACGTTCTCAGAGAACCCAAGGCGTGCAAACCACTCTTGCTGCAGACGACCAACCCGCAACGCGTATCAAACTGTCACTCTCGCAACTCGTAACGCTAGCGACTGCGACCATCGAGAAAATCGACAACCTCACCATTCTTATTGCAACCTCCCTTCTCGCCACCCACAATGACGTCGTGCTCGACAACAGGCGGCAGCGCAGACGGCGCTGATTGTGCGCTTACCGGTCGGCCGCCAGATCCTTTCGGCCCAGGATTAACAGTTCTGCAATGGAATTGCCGCTCCTACCGACAGCAAGGTCCAGAACTGAAGAGATGGCTGGTTGCAAGCGCCCATCCCCTCGACAGAATCCTACTACAAGAGGCCAGGGTGCCAGGGCCCAACATTGTAGGCTACCGGACCTTCAGTACCCCTACCATCATCGTCGCCCAGAAGGGCCCACGTCGCAAAAGAGACGCACAGGGAACCATTTCTGTGCCCCAGGCACATGCCCATGTGCTACTAAAAAAATCGATCCCTGCTGCCGAGTTACTGTTCCGAGCAGCGCGAAGTAACGGCGGTATCGGCGCGCCTCCGAAACAAGGATATCGTAGTCGTGTTTGTGTACTGGAGACCGCATAGTACCACCAACGACGAAGATGCAGAATGGCTCAATCTCCTGTGTACCCGCACTATTCACCCTTTGCCAGTGCTGATCGGAGGTGACTTTAATGCGCACCACACGTCCTGGGGATCGAAATCAAACACCGTACGAGGCCGAAGCGTAGCAGACAACGTACTTGTGGCAGGCCTCGTGCTCGCCAATTCACCTGACGCGGTAACCCGTCGGGCCGACAGTCAACAGCAAGATTATACATCGCCAGACGTAACATGGTATTCTCCAAGCCTTAGGTGTTCATGGGCGGTGGTAGATGACACCTGGGGTAGCGATCACTTCCCAGTTATCATCGGCCTCGGCGGGAAATCTCGCGCTCTTGCTACACGCACCGTAAGCACAACCCAATGGGGCGACTTTCGCGAGGTGCTCGCAGAACTACCGCCTCACGAACCACTTTTCAATCGTATTATTCAAGCCAAGGATATCGTGACGAGGTCAGTGAAGGTAAGCGCTGAAGCTCCGACTCCTGATCAGCACTTGCTTAATTTATGGGAATCAAGGATTAAGGCCCCTCATTAATTGCTACCTAGAGGGCGGCAAACTCCCGCCCGACCGCGCACGCTTTAACTGTGCATCGGCAGAAGCGAAACGCTATTCTCTCGAGCTCTCGCGGAAAGAGTGGCACGACCACTGCACGTCTTTCAATGGGCGCACATCACCGGCCAAGGTCTGGGCGACGATGCGTGGTATGACAAAGAACCAACGTCAACAAACAGCTGTAGAAGACATGGCCCTCCGGTTGGCAATCTCCAATGAAGAATTCGCGAGCAAAGCTGGCCCCGTATTTTTCCACAGGAACGTACAGCGAGTTATGACACAGCCAAGGTTAGATTTTCATTCCCTCCACCTCAACAACCCATGGACTCAGGTATGGAGCGGCCCTTTACCATGGCAGAGCTTCAGGGCGCACTTTTTTCAATCGCAAAGTTGCATGGTGCCCCGGGGCCCGACATGATTACTGTCCCGGCCCTTCGCAACCTTCCGGAGGCAGCGATGCAAGAACTTTTGGACATCTTCAACGAGTCCTTGGAGCTGGGTCAACTTCCCGCCATCTGGCACCACGCCTCGGTTATACCAATCACCAAGCCAGGCCGAACCCCAAAACAGCTCACAGATATGCGACCCATCTCTAACGTCACATTTCGGGAAGCTTATGGAGACGATGGCGCAGATGCGGTTGGAATGGCACATTGAAGCAAACAACGTCCTTCACCCGTGCAAGACTGGCTTCCGCTGGGGTCTCAGCACGCAGGACTCGCTGGCCCTCTTCGCTGAGGATCTTGCCGGCAAGCACCCGCGCTACGACATCAAGATTGCGGTCGCTATAGACGTGAAGAAGGCTTTTGATAGTGTTCAACATCCTACAGTGATGGCTGCCGCATCCGCGGTGGGCCTCACCGGCAAGCCTCTCCAGTCTATCAGCCCGTTCCTCAACGGGCGCACCTTCAGTGTCTCAGTAGGAAATGCACAAGCTCCTACGGCTCCACTCAAGCTAGGAGTCCCACAAGGCGCGGTGCTTTCTCAGCTACTCTACAACCTAGTTATGGCGGATTTGAGCCACCGCCTCGACAAGATCCCAGGCATCCGCCACACCATTTATGCAGACGATATCAAAATCTAGACGACAAGTGGCCCAGTTGGCCCTCAAAATGATTCCGCCCAAGAAGCACTGGACATCGTCGCCGGATTTCTGATAGAACGCGGTCTAACTCCGTCACCTGATAAGACGCAGTACGCCGTGTTTGGAAACACCAACGCACACCGAGAGGCGACCGCGTGCATCGAACTCAAGTTCAGGGGCACAGTCATTACCGACACAAACGTGCTGCGTGTTCTTCGTGTCGACTTTTCCGCGCACGGACCACCTTGACGTGGCTGAGCAAAACCAAAGCCTCCGTAGTACATATGCTGCACCTTATCCGTCGCAGCACAGCTAAGGACTGGGGCGCCGACACCCACACTTTACGCATGCTTGTCAGGAGCTTCATCCAAGCCAAGATGCTTTACGGGGCACAGCACGTAGGCATCACCAGGAAACAGCCTGAGGCCCTAGAGTTTCTTAATCGGCGTGCCATGCGTATCGTCAAGGGCCTGCCGAACTTCACGCCGGTCGACACGCTGCAGGCCCATGCTGGACTCAACACCATTGGAGACCTGTTACACGAGCCATGCCTCGGGCAGCACATCCGCCTTTCACGGTCCAGACCACCAGACCGGGACGATCCATTCTCGGGTTGCTGGGCTTGCGACCTGTTGAGGGAGTTCCACAACCAGCCACACCCCTCCACCTTGGAGTCTGCCATGCCTGACCTCCCGCAAGCCGACACCATCCCATGATGGAGGCAGCCATCCGGGCCGCCGACGATCCCAAGCTGCGGCGCACGAACGTGACGTCAACGCCGACGGCCCCGAAATACGCAGATACTACTGTGACGCGGCCGCGGATCCCGAATCCGGATCTACTGCCGCAGCTGCCTGTTGCCTATCCTTGGGATCGACCACTGGTCTCCGGCTTCCACCGGGGCTTGACTCGCTGAAGGCTGAGCTGCAGGCGATCCTGCTGGGAGCGGAACTGGCGCTCCGCGACACCGCCACCGAAGGGCTATCTCCCACCGAGATCCTCCTGCACACAGGCTCTGCGGAAGCGGTCAAGGCATGCCTTTCTTCGTCCCCCCCCCTCGCTCTCCAACGGTTTGCTCCATCCGGGCGGCTGTAGCGGGACTCGAGTTGGTCCTGGGATCGGCCGCACACATCAGGGTCGTTTGGGTTCCGGGCCACGCGGGCGTAGAGGGCAATGAAGCGGCGCACCGGCTGGCAAGGGCGTTTTTGTCTCTCCCCTCGGCCGGTCAGCCGCTTCAGCGACCCTTGGATGCACCATCTGGCTCCGACGCTAGCACTGGCCCTTCACCACCACAGCACCCGCGCACCGAAACCAAGCGGCGCCTGTCCACCCGGCTGCCTGAGTGCCCGACCTCCATCCCTAGGGGATTCCCGCGGGCGGCCGAGGTCCGGCTACGCCGAATCACAACCGGCTCTGCATGGACACCGTATCGCCTGGCCCGCTTCGGGCTACGTTCGCCAGAACATGCAATATGCGACCGGTGTATTCGACCCCTACATCGCCACTACAAGCCAATCAAACCGCCGGGCTAACCCCCGATACTTCCATTAACACCCAATCCTCAGCGCATCTCGCCACCCTGCGCCACCTGCTCTGGGAGTCCCCGGCAAGGCGAAAGGAGAGGGACATAGCATTCGCGCAGCTCGGTCCACCACCACAAATGACATTCGAGGCCTGGACGGCACCGACAAGCCCCACAGACGTCAAGAGGCGGGTCTTCAACTCACTCTTGGCTTACGTGAGGACGGCCGGTCTGGCCGGCCTTCTGTGAGCCCTCTCCCCTCCCCCCTCGCACCCCCTCTCCCATTCTTCTATCCTCATACCCTTCTGTAATGGTCGCGGAGGGCCACTATGAAAGGGGGAGAGAGACATGAAAGGCTACGATAAGGACAGCGCCTCGGAAAGCCTGTAAATATACTTGGAACGCTTACATTTCGTGGCGCGTGGGACGCGAGATGGTCGGTGGCCGGGGACCAAGCGGCCGCACCGGGGAAAGGAAGACACGTCACGCCAGCTCGGAGTTTCAATCAAGACTGGTTCTATTTTCAATATGTACATCAAATTCAGGGACAGCGCGTGCTGCTGTCACGCACGTGGCACGCGCTGCCTAGATTATTTACAGCACACTACATCTTCTCCTCCCTTAATAGAAAAATAAATGTTGGATAATTTAGCAGGGAAGAGAAGAAAACAACTTACTCCTTAAACAAAATACAGAGTTCACGCACACACAGAAATTCCTACCAATCACGATAAGCAAAAAAAAAACTATGCAGAGACAGAAGGAAATATAAGGACGAAAAGAAATACTCTTAATGGTGCAGTCATTATCTGGGACACTGCTCTTTGTCGAGAAACATTCAGTTAGACTGAAGTGTGTATAAAAAAAAACACTAGACTTTTAAAACAAAATTCTGCATATGTGAATAACACTAAACGTCAAATGTTCTACTCGTAGTGGGACTGGGTGAACAAAAATCTAACACATAGTCTCTCAATCGTGCCGGCAGACGTCTCTGCCGCCTTGGGCGATGATTGTCCGACGGAGATGCCTGGGGAGCCGTAGGAGTGAACGGCTCCGATCCATCACGATCACTTGCTGTTGGCGATGATTCTGGTGTCACGTCAAGACTCTCTCCAGAGCCCTCTGTTAAGGTATGGGCCACTGGAGGCTCGGAAAGTGTGGCGACCTCTGGTCCCACGGAGTTCAGGGACTCCTCCGAGACCGTTGCGGAGCTAGATGACGGCAGCTCGCTGTAATACCCGAGTCCCAGTTGGGATGAACTTGATGCGGTGCTCACTATTGCACCGCTCGAAGGAACGGAAGGTTCAGGACCCTCCTGGACAGCGACCCTGGGGGCCTCTTGGAAGACTGCAGCCGGGGCAGCCGGCGGGACTGGTGGCTGGCTGCTGGCTTGATTGCCTGGTATGGCGGCGCGGAACGCCGCTTTGAAACCGGAATCAGGAACGGCACCGGGGACTGGGGTGGCGGGAAGGCCACCGAAGACCACCGCATCTTGCACGGCACAGGGTGCCGCAGGAGCAGGAACGTGATGGGCACCGGGTACTTCCGGTACATGGGCAGCACCAGGCACCACAGCTACATGGCCAGGACCGGGTGCCATAGAAGCATGGGCGGCAACAGGGTCCGTCGGGACAGGACCGGCATCAGGGGCCGCATGGACAGGGACGGCAGCAGGGGCCGCAGAAACGGGAACGGCAGCAGGGGCCGCAGAAACAGGAACGACGCTGGGGGCCGCAGCACGCAACGTTGCAGGTGCCGGACCCTCAGGTGGCACGTGGCCCAGGCTTACAGCTGGAGCCGCATTAGTTGAAGTGGGGAATATGTCATCGTCCATAAGCCACAAAGGCTGACGTTGGGGTGGTTTCAATGTGGTACGTGTCATTTTGGCTGCATTCCATATGGTTCCATCATCTAATCTATACGTGGCTGGTCCTACTTGTTCATGTATATGTTGCGGTGGAGCATATTTGTTGCGCATTTTCCCTCTAATGTTGGGTTTGAAAACCTTCACTGATTGACCAGGAGCAAACGCTGGGTGCTTAACTGCTCGCCTGGCATCTGAATACTTTTTCATCTTCATTTGATACTGTTTGACTCTACCAGGAAGTTCTTCCTGAACGACATGTGAAGGGACGGCGGACTCCGGGGTCCCTCGTCCTAGGAGGTGCAGTCGCGTCCGGTGTGTGCGACCATGCAGAAGAAAAGCTGGCGTTTCTCCAGTCGCGGCATGGCGCGTACTTCGGTAAACACCGAGATATTCCGTAATTGCTTCAGAAAGCGGACTATGTTGGACGAGAGCCAACTGAATGACAGACTTAAGAACTCGATTAAATCGCTCTACCTGCCCATTAGCTTGGGGATGGTAGAGGGATGACTTTGCATGCTTGATGCCATGCGTCTTCAAGAAATCGCTGAACTCCTTTGAAATAAATTGTGGACCATTGTCTGTCGTGATCTCTTGCGGCAAACCCTCGCGGGCAAAGACAGACTTCAAAAACTTTATGACTGTGGCAGTCGTGACGTTGTGGGCTGGTGCCACTTCAGGCCACTTGCTGTGATAATCTACCAATGTGATAAAAAAATCTTTCCTGAGCAGGAGCTCGTTCGAATAGACCAACAATATCCATGCACAGTTTTACCCATGGACGGGTGGGGAATTCGACTGGTTGAAGAGGTGCAGGAGATGCCTTTGCAGGCTTGTCTGTCGACTGACATACCGAACAGTTCTGAACTTTGGTCCTGACATGTTGATTTAGATGCGGCCACCAGTAAAGTTCCTTGATGATGCTGGTGGTGCGCGAAATACCTTGGTGTGTTTCATGTGCTACATCAATAACTTGATCACGGAGAGTAGACGGAACCACTATCTTTTCTCTCTGGAACAACAATGCATCTGTGACTGAGAGATGGTCTCTCACAACGAAATATTGTTTGAACTCAGAAGGCAACCTATCCTCTGAAGGCCATGTGTTGGAAAGATATGTCATGACAATTGGTAATACAGGATCTTTGGCAGTTTCTTTCTTGAATTCTTTCTCTTTGAGGCATGCACATACGATTGAAACCACTTCCTCCTCAAAAGCCATACCTTCTTCGGTATCTGGGACCGGAAGGCGAGACAGAGCGTCGGCAACTACGTTGTCGCTTCCTTTGCGATACTTCATGGTGAAATTATAGTTGTAAAGTCTAGCAGTCCAACGACTGATGCGTCGTGAACGGACACCTGTCCCTTGAGTGGACATTAGTGTGACGAGAGCTTGATGATCTGTCTGAATTTCGAAATGTCGACCCCACAGATAAACATGCCATCCCTCGCAAGCCCAGAGGATTGCGAGGGCTTCTTCTCTCCTGCTGAGTACTTCCGCTCTGCTTCGGAGAGAGAGCGGGAAGCGAAAGCAACAGTCTTTAGTTGCTTCCCATGCTGTTGCTGGAGAACAGCACCTAGTCCGTAATTGGACGCGTCTGTGGAGACGACAACTGGAAGATTTGGATTGAACATTGCAAGAATGGGTGCCTGTTGAAGACAAGACTTGACACTTTGAAAACTGGCCTCTACGTCGGAGGACCAGACAAAAGATGCTCCTTTACGTAGAAGCCTACGAAGGGGTTCTACGAGGGTAGCACAGTGCGGGACAAACTTACTGTAATATTCAACTAGACCTAGGAAGGCCTTCAACTGCGAAGGTTCCGATGGAACTGGAAAATTAAGGACCGCGTCTATCTTCGACGGAAGGGGTGCTAGGCCCTCCGCAGACAGACGATGACCAAGGAATGACAGTTCAGAAACATTGAAAACGGCTTTTCTATTGAGTTTCATGCCGGCCTCTCTAATACATTTGAGGACTTGTCTGAGATTATAATCATGTTCCTTCTGGGAGGAACCATAGACAATGACATCGTCCAGATAAAACTGGACTCCTGGACAATGTTTCAATATCTTGGACATCACCTGTTGGAAGGCCGCTGGTGCAGACGCCAGACCGAAACAAACTCGTTTGAAACGAAAAAGCCCTTCATGGGTAATGAATGCCGTTAAGTCACGACTCTTGGGGTCGAGACGGACCTGGTGATAAGCAGACGCAAGGTCTAACTTCGAAAAATGGGAAGCTCCACTGAGGGAGTTCAGAAGCTCATCAATGTGCGGAAGCGGAAAAGAATCTATAACGACAGCCTGATTTGGCGCCCGCAGATCGACACACATACGGATTCCACCGTCTTTCTTCTTAACAACTACAATGGGGGACACCCATTCCGACGCGTTTATACGCTCGATAACGCCTTGGCACTCGAGTTTTTGAATTTCTGCACTGACGGCATCACGCAACGTGATCGGCAAGCGGCGAAGTTTAGCCTGCACCGGCGCGACATGGTGCCGGACAGTGATTGTGTGAGTTTGGTTTTTAACTCAGAAGGCAACCTGTCCTCTGAAGGTCATGTTCCTGCGGCCCCTGGCGCCGCCCAACTTCCCGTGGTGCCAGGCGTCGTCCATCGTCCTGCGGCTCCTGAAGCCCATGTTCCTGTGGTGCCTGGTGCCGTCCATGTCCCGGCGGTACCCGGTGCCCTTCCCGTTCCTGCTGTACCCAGTACCATCCCTGTGGTACCCGGTGCCCATCCCATCCTCGACGCCAAAATGTAATGGTCGCGGAGGGCCACTATGAAAGGGGGAGAGAGACATGAAAGGCTACGATAAGGACAGCGGCTCGGAAGGCCTGTAAATATACTTGGAACGCTTACATTTCGTGGCGCGTGGGACGCGAGAGGGTCGGTGGCCGGGGACCAAGCGGCCGCACCGGGGAAAGGAAGACACGTCACGCCAGCTCGGAGTTTCAATCAAGACTGGTTCTATTTTCAATATGTACATCAAATTCAGGGACAGCGCGTGCTGCTGTCACGCACGTGGCACGCGCTGCCTAGATTATTTACAGCACACTACACCTTCCCCTTCACGACAAGGCATGAAACCGGTCGCGTCGTACCCCTTTTAAATATGAATAAAACGTATCCAACAACAACAACTATATATGAACGCCGTAACAATTGTTTTCGCTGATATATAAAATTCAGAAGATCGAGGCGTGGAAATTGAGAAGATTTAACAATGCTACTTTGCACAGTCGTCATTTCCTCATCGGAGCTTTCACGTCACCGTAACCCTTTTAATACGTTTTACAAAATATGTACAACACATAAACAAAAAATTAAAAATATCAATAAAATGTTTTTATGCAGACAAAAAAAAATCAAACATGTCATAGAAACGCGTTTTAGAGACATATTCACAATTGTTTTGCAAATAAACCATCTTTCATAATTATTCCCAAAACATATCAAAATGCGCGTCTTTCAATATTCTTCACGAATATATAAAGATAAGATGCCCACCCTTAATTATCTTTTTGTTATTTACGCGGAAATGCGGCTAATTTCTCAGAAAGTGGCAAGATTGGGCGTCGATATTTAAAAAAACTCCATCTTTTATTTTCTTTAAACTCCCCTTGGCACTTTGCAGTAACTTGAACTAACCTGTTATGGTAAAAGGTTGAGTAACATGTGACCTCCGAACGGGAAAAGCTATGACAAACCTTCACTCAGAGCGAGCTGACGTCTTCGTCATAGCGGCTTTGCCGCACAGCACCAAACATTTTGAGCGTTAGTTATGGCATGCATTTTATATTATTAAAATTCTTTTTTCACAAGGGGTGAGTATTAGTGACGCGAAAAGGGACTTTGAGCTGTAATACCAATAAATAGCTTACAATTCACAGAAAAAAAACGGCCCCATTCGGCGAATTCGCTAACTATGCATATATAAGCTTTCATATGCGCGAGTGGCCATGTATACATCCGGCCTCTCGGCATATAATGACTTCCACAGTTGAGATGCCTGGATTCCTCCTCACAGGTTCTACGGTGGTCCACTTTGCTTGCTTTACCGCACGAAACTTTCCAACTCCAAGACAGTGTGAGCACTGCGCGGAGTAATTTAACGCGTTCCGCTGAGCGCTGAAGGCATGCAGTTTCCACCGGGAACGCAAGCCATTGTACACGCTTCTGCCACCAAGCATCTCGAAGAAAAAATATTGCGTCTGGTGCCGGAAGCGACTGCCTACATGATTGATCAAACAAGCAAACTGAAGCCTAAAGGTGGTGTATGGGCCACCCCTGATCCCTACATGGGTAAAAAGGCGAATGCCGAAGATGTGAGGGTTGCAATTGAGTACTACACAAGCGACGATCTCGCATACCTTGTTCAAAGCCCCAACAAAAGGACGTCGTCAAAGCCATTATCAACGACATGTCTAAAGTCGTAAAAATGTTTATGACCCGCTCCATTGAGGAAGCTTACCAGGTGTTTAGGAAGGACCATCCCCATCCAGAACTAGGCATCATCAAATTGTACTCTCTACGACCAAAATGGGTAAAACAAAGTACCAAGAACGAGGTGTGCGCATGCATATATTGCGTCAATTTTCAGTTAGCCTTAACGGCAATAACAAATGCCCCGAAGAAGACATTTACTGAAGACGACCTCAAGCGCATCTACCTCTGCTGCGCTTCACAGAACGATTGCTTCCTGCGCCGTTGCGAAAAGCACCCAAAAACGCAGAGCATCTCGTTGCAGTCGCTCCATCTCGACGGAGACGAAGAGATCTGTTTCGCGTTATGGGACGCTCTCGAACTCGTCAGAAAGGTTATGGACAGTTCCGCCTTCCTGTGGGAACTGGATTGCGAAAAGTACATGAGGCATTCTTACATCCGTGACATTCAACGAAGCCTGACACGTGACACAACAACCGCCTTACCACCAAAGGCAGTGATGTTTTACTTCGATTTGGCGGAAAAGTGGATACTACTCTTCCCAACCGAAGTGCAGAGTTTTTATTGGAAAAAAACTCAAGTGTCTTGCTTCAGAAGTGTGGTTACGTTCAGCGATGCAGGTACACGACACATGACACAGCTCAAACTCTTCTAGCCACAGAGACCATAAAAGAGTATGTTGATGAACATTACCTAGTCTTTTCTGCAATAAATTTTGTATCAGACGGAGCGGCGCCGCATTTCAAGAATCGCTTCCAATTGCACGAATTGTCTCGGAAGCCGTACTCTTCGGCAAGATGGATCTTTTCAGCCACTGGACACAGAAAGAGGGCTTCCGCTGGAGTAGGCGGTGTTCTTAAACAGCACGCAACGCTCACCATTTTGAGATTTTTGCTCAACTCAACGATTGTAACCGCTAAAGACTTTGTGAAAGT